>JAPQVY010000001.1:39591566-39811566 GCA_028535165.1 Quercus tomentella | reverse complement strand
TGAAAGCGTTCATTTAAATAAGAAAAAGAAGACTTACTTCCACACATGTGGTTACTGCAGCCCGTATCCACATACCAAACATCAGATTCAGGTTCCTGATTAGCTTGAACAACCATTAACTTCAGCAAAATTCGTTTCAGCAAAGTTTTCCACTGCCTAGAAAAGGTATTTTTTTGCCTTCAAATCTTTGAGCTTTCTCCCTTCCAATTCTGTTTTCTGGGCATATGACAAGACTGTATTTGGTGCTGGTGCTTGAATTCCAGATTCAACAATCGGCCAATACTCTTTGGACCATAGAAAATTCTCCATTAGCATACTCCAATGGTCATAGTGACCATCAAAACGTGGGATCGCCGCTTGCACAAAATTTGAATCTGAAACCATCATTGCTGTTTGGGAACTCTTTCTCTCTTACTTATGTGGTTAGTGCTAGGATGAAGTGTTCTGATGTAAAGCCTATTTATAGGCCCTTTTCTTTATCAATGAAATTCAGAGCTTTACCATTCCAACACGTTTCTTTTGTTTTTGACTTTATAATAGTGGTATCAGAGCGGTGAGAAAAGCAAGAGAGAAAGAGTTCCCAAACAGCATTGATGGCTTCAGATTCAAATTTTGTGCAGGCGGCAATCCCACGTTTTGATGGTCACTATGACCATTGGAGTATGCTAATGGAGAATTTTCTACGGTCCAAAGAGTATTGGCCGATTGTTGAATCTAGAATTCAAGCACCAGCACCGAATACAGTCTTGTCAGATGCCCAGAAAACAGAGTTGGAAGGGAGAAAGCTCAAAGATTTGAAGGCAAAAAATTACCTTTTCTAGGCAATTGATCATCCCATCTTGGAAACAATTCTTAGCAAAGAAACTTCCAAAGATATTTGGGATTCCATGAAGAAAAAATATGAAGGCTCTGCTAGAGTGAAGCATGCATAGCTTCAAGCTTTGAGAAGAGATTTTGAGACTCTACAAATGAAGGATGGAGAATCTGTCACTAGCTACTGTGCCAGGACTATGGAGATAAGCAACAAAATGCGCTTTCATGGTGAGAAGATGGAAGATGTCACCATTGTTGAAAAGATATTGCGTTCCCTGAAACCAAAGTTTGATTATGTAGTGTGTTCCATTGAAGAATCGAAAGACATAGATGCATTTTCTCTTGATGAACTGCAGAGCTCCTTGCTGGTCCATGAACAAAAGATGAACCGAAGTTCAACTTCAGAGGAGCAAGCTTTAAAGGCTTCTACCTCTACTCATTTCTCAAACTCTAGAGGAAGGGGTAGAGGTAGAGGTAGAGGTAGAGGAAGGGGAGATCGAGGCAATAGAGATGGCAGCAGGCATTTCAAAGCCGATGATGGTCAATTTCAGGGCAAAGGCAAAGGACGAGATCAACATTTTGACAAATCCAAGGTAGAGTGCTTTAGATGTCATAAATTTGGACATTATCGTTCTGAATGTTATACTAGGCTGCCTAAAGACAAAGAAAAGGGCCTATAAATAGGCTTTACATCAGAACACTTCATCTTAGCACTAACCACAACTCCTATAAAATAGAATCACATATAAGACACTTTCTCAGCCACGAAATCAAATAACCAAATATCAAGAGACTCGGACAAACTACCAATGACTAGAACTTCGAATAAATATTAATAAATATAAAATAAAACATTTAAATCTTAACACTTGAGAGTTTGAGACTAAAGATGCTACATAACTATATAGTTTGTGATACTTGAGTTCCATGCTAGAACTTGAGTGGTTCCAAATTAGAATTAGTAATAACTTGTCACCTAAAATTTGTTGTAAAATTATTGTACACGTAACATTTCTTAAAAAGTAATTAGATCTTCTATCAAGTTTTCAAAGCTACCATAATATCACAATATATTTCAAAGACACTAAAGGTTGTCAACTTTCAACAAAATGCCTCCATGATTGTTGATTGTTGTTTTAATTCTTCGAGTTTTATGAAGCAATGTAGGGTTTACGGTTTAGATAGCATTTCAAATCATTTATCCGATGATAAGAAACCTATTTTGTAAAGTCATGCATGTGTAACTAATTTATTATTTTGAGTAATGATGGCATACAATATCTCATGTTACATTAGGTGACTCTAATCTCATGTGAGAAGGGTGAGAGTATATAGTTTTTCTTTTGCGGTGGATACAACCATTATACAAGATACCGCCTTCAAAGCAAAACTATATAAACTGAAAATTTCAGCACATAAATTTTCAATTCGTTTTACAATTTTACATACCGATATTAATGGGAACATGTTATACAAAACACAACATTAACAGATGATAGACCATTGCATCAGAAAAGTTAAAAAGGTTGGTCAAAGAATTTTTTTTTTTTAAAGGTAAAAAGTTAAAATGTAAAAAAGTCAACAAATTTTTGAGTGATTTAGAAGTATTACAAGGTGCGTGATTCATGAGAAATTGGGCATGTGAACGTGATTCACGAGATCATGCTCTGCCACTCGTAATACATACGTAAACAAATAACATAATCATGCTTGACCAAAATTCCATAGAGAGCTTTCAACTTCGTTAATTACACATAAAACAACCCCTATTTAAACCAAGTTTCAAAATAACTAAACCGATGCATTCCAAAAGCAAGGTACACGGTAGACAGTCAAGACCATAGGGTGTGCAAATAACATTGCTAAAAATTTCCCCTTTTCGAAAGGTCCAAAAGTATCTGATTATGTATTGATATCATAGTGGTAATGACAACCTTTGTGTTATTCCAAATATGGTGTTAAACTCCAGGAGACCACTTTACAATAACAGATGATAAATCAGGCACTTCGCATCATTTTTACACAATAGGAAAGAGAATTATCATTGAATTATCCCACAATGGGAGATACAGCTCTTGATCGGTGAATGTCAATTATCTAAAACAACTTACAGAAAATGCCATAAGAGTAAAAAAGGTGTAACTACTAGGATTTCCTTGCTGATCAGCAAATTAAGGTCTTCCAGAGGAACCAATAAGGGCCAACTATATTTCTGCCTTCTCAAAATCCTACATATACAAGGAAAACTATACATGCAAAAATCTTAAAAGCTGTACATTTGTCAAAGCCATTGACAACCGATTGCAGGAGGTATTACTGTACAAGCTTTAGTTTATACAAAGATATTACTAACATGTGACCTAGTATTCAAAAGATCTACAAAGTCCACTAGCAGCGCTCTTCCCAATGGCTTCTGCTAAATCTCCTACAGGAAACAGCCTCCTATACTAATCTTTAGCACCTGCAGTGGCACACATCATTTCATAAGGCAAGGTTAATGCAACTTCAATACGGAAATTACACTAGCCACCAAATAGTGCATCGTACAAACAGCAAAAAAATTCCACTACAAAAAAGGGAAACAAAAAGAAAGATCAATCTTATTTATTATAGGTAAATACAACTCATGCACTTGCATGGAATTCAACACCCTGTTTATGGGCTAGGAGATGCCATTTGGTCCAAGGGTCACATTGGTTTCCCAAAGTTTCAACTCTTCTATAATGTACAAATTTATTTAATCCCTGTTTGCTCTGTTGATGCTAATTTTTCATTTATAAAAGATAACAAAATGGTAAACACAACGGTGGACAGTTCAAACAATAATTACCATCATAAGGCCTGATCTGCAGAGATAGAGAGATGATCATTGAAATCCCTTTCTAGGATCATTTCTGCAACCAATCTTTTTTCCATATGTCGGCCCACAACTTTCTCCTACCAATCTGACTATTAAATGAAGACATTAACAAAACCAAGGGGCAATGTAGCCATCGGTTAATCGTCATCCTGTAGTTGGAGTTTTAATTAGCATAGCAAAAGCATATTTACTTCGTTCTAAGCTCGAAGAAGCTTTATTTACTCATTGGTTCAAATTAATCAAATAATGACTTAGGATTCATTTATTTTGTGTGCTTTACTTATTTAATTTTTTATTATTATTATTTTCTTTTGTGGGGTTTTTTTTTTGGGGGGGGGGTGGGGGGGTGGGTGTGGGGGAAGAGAGTTCCACAGGGGTCGTGATCCACAAAACCTTCTAACTTGCCAGGAAACTATTTGTGCTAGAGCAAGGTGAAGGGCAAGGTCGTGGGTTCAATAACAACCAGATGTGCGTCTAATTACCAAATGAAAAGTGTGCACAATCATGATCATAAATGGAAAATGCAAAATATTATTCAAACAGTATGAAAACACACACAGCTGTTTCTTATGACCTGAAGAGTGCAGAAGGCCATGGACGATATTTCCCCAAGGGAACAGACTTTTAAATTCAATCAGAACTGCTGCCAAAAGTTGAACTTAGAGGAACTGATGCAGGCACATGTTGGGGGGACCAGGTGCAAATGACTTCCTTCAAAGTAATTTCAGCACTGCCACCATCAGCAATTGGTGAATATGGTTTTGTCACTTTCCTTCTTTTCATTTCCTGAAAAAAATTCAAAAATGAGTTATCATTACATGGAAAAACCTTAATCGTTTATGTAAACTTTCAGTAAGACACGTCTAAGGATGTGTTATCTGGGCTAATATGTTCCCATAATTGAAATGTAAACACTAGTTACACTACCAGATATGCATAATCTAATCCATAGATGACAGGTGAAAGATGATATACTCAAGACAAACACATGCACATCTATTTCAGAAATGTTGAGCCCACAAATGCATACGCACAATTTCTATGCTTTAAAGTTCATTTTCATACATTTTGTAGCATTCTAATCAGCTTTGAGGAAGAAAAAAAAATGATTGACAATGTTTTTGAAGGAAGGTGTAGACCTTGACCACAGTATCACATGCTCTTTTGCCAAATGAATGGAATAACATATGGCATTGGAAACCAACCTTTGAAAGGTTTGACCCGTAAGTGTTCGCTGCTTGCTCAATTGAAACGTAAACTTCAAAAACCTGGTTGGTTTCAGGTTTGCATTTTATAACACGAACCTGCTCCTTTAACTCTGTTGCTCTAGTCTTTAGATAAATAATAAGCCGTGAAGGTGGAGCTTTTTGATGGTCTTTCTTTCCCTGTGTCAATTCCATTGTCATAAGGTCATTCCACAATACATCCCATAGTACTGAACAAGGATCCCTTGCTGGGCTGAACTTCCTCTGAGCAATTATGTTGGAAGGTTGCTGTAATTGGAAAAGGGGCAAAAAAGAAAAAAGAAAAAAGAAAAAAAAGAATGAGGATTTTATCTTTGTTAGTGACATTGGGTATGGAAAAGGTGGAAGGGATGCAGCACCATAAATTGTTCATTTCAAGCTAACTTACTTGCAACAATATGACCCTACGGTGGGTGACCACAAGGATTTTTTCTTTTGGAAGTAAAAAGTGATCTTCATAAGCATCTGACAAGGCAAACTTTCCACGTACTTTAAATAGATCAACCTGGCCAAAAAATGAACCATATTCTGCCAGCTGCAATATAACCTTCATGATGCAAACAATGCAAATAGATTCAGAGTCAAGGTCACATTTATAACAATACAAATGAAAACCCTATATGACCTGTCAACACAATTAAATAAAGGAGGATAGCTATGACAAATTTGGCAAAAAAGAAAAAAGAAAAAAGAAAAAAAGAGCTGCTGAAAATGGCCACAGTTGGAAATTAGGTAAAACCAACAGGTCTGCACAATATTGGATAATAAAAAAGAAGATATTTAGACCTCAAGACTTAACCATTAAAAAATGGAAAATAATCATAAAAATCATAAGATGCAAGCATAGGCTTCCAAGCCGTTGGCAAAAATGACCATTTTCTATGGCTGCATTAGATTTTATAGAGTAAAAGTGCAGCTCACTCAAGTGTCTAAATTCTAAGTTATATACCAGGAAACCAAGGCACAAAAGGTATGGACAGGATTGCTAATAATTAACTGATCTTTAGGAAAACAGGATAATTCACCATATAATTATCAATAAAAGTATAACGCACTTCTTACCAGAAGGGCTAACTAACCAGTGCTAATTTTGTAAAGAGGGTCTTGAGAGAAATATCTAGATATAACTATAACCTTCAACATTTTTGCACGAATTGCCAGATCTCCAAACTTATTCCATTTCACACTTAAAATATAACCTTCAACATTTTTGCACGAACTGCCAGATCTCCAAACTTATTCCATTTCACACTTAAAATAAAATAATAATCTCTTTACAGCAGGGATATTAAAAAAAAAAAATATGTCCAAGTGAAATGTCTAGTTGGTCTTTTAATTAGACAATTATCTCCTTTAAACCAATCATCTCCAAAATACATTGGTCAACCAGATGCCTCATGGAAGTTCAGTCAGCAAATGGGATATTTTCTAAAATTATTATTAGATAAATTACGATTCCCCCACCCCTCCAGCCCTCCCCCAAAAGGTGGGATCTGTTGGTGCTCTCCACAAGGAAAATTATATCATAAATTTGTTAAGTGTACTACTATAAGTTAATTGGATCCACTAAGTTGAGTTTAACTTTTTATATATTCATGTTGCAAGGAAAAAATATAATGTTTCGGTCAATTAATGGCATAGGGGAGGTATTTGAAGGACAGTATGGTAAATGAGGGAGGAAGAGCTTGAAGTCATAACAAATGAGTGCTATTTTGCAAACTTGGAGGGAGATCAATGTAATTGCCCTTTTTTTCCTTATATGCCTGCCGATGTCCATATAAAAAGAATCCAATTGTTTATAACAATTTAATCCATTTATCTTGTATAACCATATCTAGACAATGTGAAAATAACACTACTAATGTAAACAATCCATAGTGTGATGAAAAACTAGTACCTGTCCCTGTGCTTTGTACTCATCATATGGTCGAAGCAAATTATCACCACCAATTACACGAGGCAGTCTCCTGCGGAGGAGTTGTTCATCTGAAGTTATAGCAGATGCTATCTTAACTCTCATAGCATTGGCCCCTTCGGTAGTTTTTGACAAAAGATCTAAAACTCCACTCACTGGTTGTGCAGCTGCACCTATTATTCCTTTTCCAACACCCTGAACAAATCCCTCAACACCAGAATTTTTGGCACCTTCAAGAGGCTTTGTCAATATGCCAGTAACGCCTCTAAATAGGCCTTTTGCAAGTGCTCCACCTCCCTCTCTGATAACATCACCAAGGTCCTCCACACCCTTCTTTTCCTGCAGAAAAAAAGTTCATTACACACACACACATATACATATATGTGTACATTTAAGCATACATATTAAATGACCAGCAGATGATCAATCAGTGAAAAATATCTATGAACATGTCAAGGAGGAAAAGTACTCAGGTAAAGAAACGCTATCATGCACTGTATTTATGCAAGGTCAAAAGGGGCAGTTTCATTTACAACGAATATATCATTATTCTGAATATAAAGGAAATATCCATGATGGAAGGAATGGGCAAAGTAAACTGTATATAGACTGCACTCATTCATTTTTTTTTTTGATAGGTAAGGAATAGTATACTCAAAAAACTGCTAGATGCAAAATAGCACCAGCAGAGCATTGAAAAGAATGAAGGAATGGCCAAAGTATGAAAAATCCCCTTTGAGCTTCTCCTACAGCTTATTAGTGTAGAGTAGGCTAAAGAATGAAGGAATGGCCAAAGTATACTGTTAAATAGTCAACTCTTATTAGTAACCTAAAATACATTTGCTTCCTTTGAGCTTCTTCTACATATTTGGATTGTTTCATTTCAATGAAAAATTATGTATATAGTAAATCACCTATATGCCGCCCAACATAAATACCAGCACATGTATTTTTCGCCACTCAGTATATAGTCACTGTGGTCTACACTATGCACAACAACAACAACAACAACAAAGCCTTAGTCCCAACTTTTTTTAGTCAGCTATGAATTCTCAAAAAGATTAGTTAAGGTTGGTCACATGTATTATTTTCCTCCATTCCATTCTATCCAAAGTCATAGCCTCTATTACTTCTTTAATTGACATGTCCTTTTTAACCAATTCTACTAATGTTATTTTTGTCTTCCTCTACCTTTGTTAAATAGCTCAACTTGAATCAAATAACTCTTTATTACCGGCGCCTATGGTCTACAATACAAAAACAACAACAACAAGCCTTAATTCCAAAATTTTGAGGTTGGCTATGGATCCTTAACAAATTAGTTAGGATCGGCCACATTTATTCTTTTCCTCCATTCTGTTCTATTTAAAACAATATTTTTTGTTACTCTCTTAATTGATAAGTCATTTTTTATTACTTCTACTAATGTTATTTTGAGTCTTCCTCTACCTTTTATAATTTCCTTCAACTTGGATCAACTCACACTTTCTTACCAGTGCATTAATTGCTATGGTCTGAACATGATCAAACCATCTCAAGTGACTCTCTCTCACCTTTTCATCTATAGGAGCTACCTCTGTCTTTAAGTAGACTTTCTTATTTCAAATCCCCTCTTTCTGTGTATTCACAATTTTCACTTATTCATCTTAACATTCTCATTTCAGCTACAATTATTTTATAAATATGTTGCTTCTTAACTGCGCAACATTTGGTAATATAAAGCATAACCGATCTTATAGCAACTATTAAATTACCGATTGTCCCAAAAGCTTAAGCTATTGGGATATGGTAAATTTAATCATTTAACCACACAATTCTAACACTTCTCCTCACGTGTGGACCGAAACTATCTTTTAATAGGTGAGACCTAACACATAGGAATTTAAATGGAAGGTAGAGTGGAGGAGACAATGATCAAACTCAGAATCTCATGCTCTAATATCATGTTAAAGACGAGAATAAAATAATATAGAGAAGCAGAAGTAAGAAAGAGCAAAGAACACAAGGGGAATAAAGCCCTAGCTGCTACATTTTTATTGTATACTCGAAACTATTACAATAAACCTTAATAGAGTATATATAGAGACTAGAAGTTAGGGTTAGCCCAATATGGGCTTATAACATAACTGGACCTCTTGGGCCATTACATCATCATAAACCCAATATTTTAACGGAAACCTTATAAAACTTTCCCTTTAACTTAATAGGTATTCTACAATTATGCAATACTCTTGATGCACTTCCCCACTTCATCCACCTTGTTCTTATCCTATCTTTACGTGTATGGTCTACACTAGATCTTAGAAGTTCATAATGTCCAATTTGCAGCAATTATAAGAAAATGAATGACAAATATGCAATATTTAGTAAACCTGTCTCTGACGGCTTTGAATGAACTTCTTATCCATTGATAATGCAGCTACACCTTTACTCATATGTCCAAGTGCGCTACTTGCATTACCCAATATGTCAACACCTGAGAGCAGTTGAAGAGGTTGGCTTAAAAGATCCTTCCGAATGTTTGAAATAGCAATACTAATCATGGAACTCTGTCTCATGCACACATTCTCATGGAACCTTTGATTTATCCTGACCTGATTAACAAATATAAAAATAAATCAAACTCATATTTTACACTATAATAGAACAATGTATGATGCCTCAAGAAAAAGTAAGTTCCAATATTACAAGAATCATCCACCACTTTCTTTCGAAGAGAGACAAAATCTCAAGAGTAACTCCCAAGATTTATGGAATTGATAGCCTAAGGTTCAAATGACCGAGCTTTATCAAATATTATTTTGAGACTGAAGTGGTAGGCTAGGTGGACAGGCATACTGGAAATAGTTTACATGCAGTGTTATAATCTGATGCTACTACAGACACCATGTTTATGAAAACATTGAAATCATCTAATGGGATGCGGCAATAACAGTCATTGACACTTTGAAAGTCATTTTCTCAAAACAAATTTGGACCAAGCTACCACTTAGTGAAAATAAATTAAATGATAATGCTCTCATCATGAGCCTATTGTTTACAAATAATATTGAGGGTGGTAATTTAGATTCAGATGGAAAGTTTGAATGTAAAACATCTAAAAAATTTCTCCAAGCTAAGGAATCATATTAAGACAGATCATAACACATACTGGCATACTCTCGGTGTTGCCCAATGCAGTCATCAAGGATGACCAAAATCCAAGTACACCCTTTGGCCGTTGACTTGGTGACATTGCCATTGAAACTTTGAATCGAACTTCTGAGGTGTTAAAGACTCTGAAATTTTCAAAGATGGTATTATTGGAGCAATTTCAGGAAACCAAATGCATAAAATAACCAGATTTAGAATTACAAGCTTGAAGAGAGGTCCTTGCATACCCAATCTGAATGATTGGATCAACTGAAACAGCAGTGGTTTTAGTATCATATAATCGGCTAAGGTTCACTTGCTGAACCATTTCATGAAGGCGCCAAATAATGGGTTCATGAATGTTCACTAAAAAGGCAGAATTTTCAGGTCCCTGTTATAAAGCAATCAGTATAAATATGATTAACGTATGAAGGAAACAAATCGTTATATTTCTGCAAGGTATTTAGAAAATTGACAGCTCACTTGGACTCCAATATATGGATAGACACACAGATCTAATGAGCCATTTGATTGCATTGTCAAGGAAAATTTCAAGATATACTCAGTTCCCTCCCCAACTCTCTGTGGCCGGAAGAGAACTGGCATTGGACTTAGGGGCAACTGGTTATCCACTTGTATTCCATGCATTCTTAATTTGAACCTGTAAAAACAGAGGTTGTGGAAGTTGCTTAGTTGAATGATAGAGATGATTGGATAACCAAAAAGAAAATAAAAGCACACCTGAGTAACCTGACCTGCCAAATTAATCCATGTTTCATACAATCATAGAGTAAATTTTCTCTTAAAAAAAAAAACAAAAACAAACAAACAAACAAAAGACGCCACCTATGGCTTAAAAGACATAAGCTTATCAACAACATCTAATCCATCACACCTTTCTTGCCACATGTAAACTTATTATATACCCATCACATTTCAAAATGTTTTTGAATTGCATTTTCCATTTAAAAAAAAAAAAAAAACAGAATTATATGTATATATAAAAAGTTATATCCATCCATGAAAGTGTATTCATGCACTCTGGAGGTATCCTAAACTCTTGAGATGTTTTACCATCCAAAAATGAAGTACTAAATGGAAAGAAAATCCTACCTACTGATCCCAGAGCCCAAGCCGGTTGAATATGCTAGAAGAAGATTCTGCACTGAAAGGTATAATATTTCCTCAGGTGTATGGTCAATGATAGAGATTCCAAGCTCAGCAAGCTCAATAATTACATGAAATTCACAATCTGAGATTGATGATAATTGTTGCTGTTGAAAGTCATTTCCAGAAAGCTGTGATGAAGCAGGTAAATGTCTTCTACTCAAGATTCCTTTAGGCTCATTTTCTGGCATCCAGTCACTGATCTTAATGATATTCATCTTCTCCTCTTTTAGAATTGTAACACGTAGAGCTTTAGCAGGTCCACCCACCATGTGAATTGGTTGGTGATCAAAAGTTTCATCAATATCAAACTTCTGAGATTTCAATGGATCGGCCCCGTCTACCAGGAGTTCCAACAAATGTCTTCTACCAAGATCTTCCCACAGAAAAGAAGCAGCTGAGTTAGGTAGAAGAAACTGCCACGAATCACTGGTACCATCCACTTGCCGAAAGTGAACGGGTAAAAACATCGAACGATTTTCAATCCTGCTTGTAGAAAGTTGATTATACTACTGGAGCATGAACCAAAACAACATATGCATAACAAAAATAGAAGAGGAAAATTAGAGAGGAGATTATTTTTTACTAGAACATAATTGTTAAAGGATTGGGTTTATGTTGATGTAATGGCCCAAGAGGCCTAGTTATGTTGTACGCCCATATTGGGCTAACCCTACCTTCTAGTCTCTATATATACCCAGTTAAGGGTTCACTGTAATTGATTACTTGAGTATACAGTAAAGATGCAGCTACTAGGGCTTTATTTTGTGGATGTAGGCTGTTGGCCGAACCATATAATCCCTGTGTTCTTCTCTCTTTCTTGCTTCTGCTTCTTTATATTATTTTATTCTTCTTTAACAATAACATTGCACTCACAATATGTAGAATAGAGAAAAAGAAACGAAATAGTTTGACTTAAAGAAATAAATGGAAGACTCTGCAGGCCTATTTCTACAGTAAGAAGCATGGACACAGGTATGGGTACAACACGATGACACAAGCAATTTCGGAAAAATTATGACATGACAAGGTAAGTACGACATGGGTATGGCACCCCAAATGTAGTGTCCATGTTTCCTAGTTTCTACATTAGTTTTTGTATCCATTTACCGGTTCAAGAAAATTTCACCACAACTTAATGAGAAGAATACTTCACCTATTTTATCATGCCTTCAGCATGTTTTTACTGTTCAGATTGCACTTAAAAAAAGAGAATAGAACAGATACAGAAAGTTTCCTGAAAAAAAGAAAAAAGAAAAAAACCTGTAAGTGCTTGATAATGAATTTGGACGGAAAATAACTTCATAGCGCGAGCTCTTTCCTCCACTTCTTACTGCTACCCTTAACTGCATCTGATCATCTCCAATATCCTTCTTCAAACAAATGCGCATCACACCTTCATTACAAACACTGAATGGTGTACTCCATTTGTATCCATTTACCCGCATCTGAAATAGGGGAAAAAAAATTCACTGTAAGTCACAGATATCATATTATCCAGTAAAGAATAAAGATGATTCTATTGAACAGACCTTCAAAAGTTCAACTTTGGCAGAAGACTGCCAGCCAAAGGGTTTTGGGGGATCAGAGGGATGAACCCATGCCACTGACTGAGAATCACATTGCTGCAGGCAGAGACTGCAACCAACCCTATTAATGAACAGGGTGTGTGGCTGAAAATGAACCGCCTGAACATGAATGAATAAGCATTGTTAATTACTGAGGAGCAAATAAAAATTCACAATATATATAAATATAATATAGGGAACCTTTTTAAAGAAGAGTCCTTTGGACTTGCGCCTAGCATAAAACCTGCGGGCAACCAACCGCACTCTCTAGAACTAGTTGCTGGGTAATCTAAGGGCTTTCATCCTTGATGGGCTAAGTAGTCATTCACAAATTATCATAGCTTTATTACAATTAAAAATCCTATATACAACAGACCGGCGTATGAAAATTTTCTGTTGTCACCCTAAACATTTAGATCTAAGGCCTTTGAGCATTTTGGGATTACTGATTTCCCTATAAATCATATGATGCAGGGATTCTAAGGGGGCGGCTTAGAATTGATTAAGGGAAATGAGAGTTGCTTAGAACAGCGAACAAGGTGTGACAAAACCTTCTTAAGAGAAATCCATCTCTTGAAAATAGCACTAGGCTAATCTATGTAATTGCATTCAAAAACTAATCACAAAGTAACTACAATGTGGTACTTATACTATTTGTTTGGCATTGGAGCCTTCTAGATGCTTGACAAGTGTCTAAAACCTATTGGCTAATGCTTAAGCAATCATCTAACTAACTAACTAACTATTCACAAGAGGATTAGGATGCAACAACTTGAAATGCCCTGCATCATCATAGCCTCTTGTAACATGAATAATCAACAATTTTGGATTAATTTTTATCCTAAGATGTAGAGCTCTGTTTTAGGTATTTCAGAATATCACTTATTTTATTTATTGGTTAATTATTTATTGGCCCAAAAACAACCATTTCACAGTTTATTTTAATTTTAAAATCTTTCATACAAGACCAGGCAATACAGTCTGTGTCTTGTAAGGTTGTACAGAACAGACCATTATAGTCTATAGCTGTGCATAATAGACAGGATAACCATTTAGGTTTTCTAAAAACCTGTACATATTGGCTGGTACAGGATGAGATTAACAACAGAAGATACACAACCACTGTGCAATTGAGTGAATTATTAAAAATTATAACATGATAACAAATGTGAGATCTACATACTGCAATTAATCACAGAAAGAAAACCAAAAAACAAGTACCGAAATTTATTTCAACCTTTGTTCTGTCTGAGGTCATGTTCAGCACTGCTGAAAGCTTGAAGTACGATCCATCTGAATTGTATGCCTTGACTTCAACCCGTTCCTGAGGAGAAGTTTCAAAGTGTATCACATACTATGAAAAATTCCACACATAAGAGGATAAAAAACTATATCTGAAGTCATCATAATCTTGGGAATATTTAACTCTGTATCCAAGTCACCTTGTTTTCCAGCTCATGAAGAGAAATCCCAGGACTGTAAATTTCAGAATTACGAATGGCAACAGCAACGCCCACCCGTGAAGACAGACGTGTATCTTTGTTAGATGTAAATGATATAAGTCCTGTTCTGCTTGCATAGTCTTGTGGAGAAAGCATGCTAGGAACTGGAGTAGTATCTTCAATCACTTCAAGTACTTGAATATTTCTTCTTGGGCCAGAATGCCTCCTGTCCATGGAGATTGTAGGATGTTTCAAGGCTATTTTTGCAGATTTAACCGCTCTGGAAAGTAACATGGAGTCTGCATCTGATTTCTCCAAAGGCTCCACTTCCACCACTCGATATGCTAAAGGCAGAGATGAATCATTAATAATCCAATATGGAACGAAAAACCTAATGGTTTTAGTAGCAGCACTTGTTCCTCCCAAGTCACGGTCAATGGTCACACGCAATCTCCTGCACATAGGATAATTATCAACATCATGCAGACCATATGAAAAGTTATTCTTCATTTTAATTTTTTTTTTATTGGTTAATTACACATGCATCCACTAGGTCTTGAACCCACTACCTCACCCTCCATCCCATTATTATGGAAGGAGGAAGTAGCAATTGATCTATAGTTCATTGGTATTCATCATTTTAAATATTACAAGAAAGTAATGTGTTCTATTCATCACCATGCAGATAATTTGTCTAAAATGGAGGAAAAAATTTGTTGATGAGGGATACAAAATTTCACAAAAGTTCATATATATTTTCGTTCTATTTCTTTTCCAACACCATCTAAAGCAACATCAAGGTCGTTCACTCTCTCAATGTCCCAAATTTATGTTTTCAAGGTTCCTTGTTTGATTTGGGGTATTTGGCGTGAAGAAGCGCTAGAACTTTTAGGTGGTGTGAACGGACTATTTTAGAAGAGAAGCAGCAGTTTTTTAAACATTGTTTTGAGTAGAAGCTGATATCAGGAACATACCCTTTTGCTGAGTATTTAGATGTTATGGATAATTTTAATCTTAGAGCTTAGCTGGGTCATTCATCTAGGATACCCCCTGTGTACTTGATGCAATAGTTTTTTCATCAATCAAAATTTTACTTATAAAAAAAAAAATATATATATATATATATGCTTAAAAATCAGGTAGAGAAGCTGCTTTCTGTATAACAGCAAAAATTGAACTCAAACCAAGCTCGACCTCATCATCAAGCTAGATTACATATCCAAGCTTGGTTCATTTTCTTGTCGAAACAAGCTCAAGTTTGTTCATGAGTTAATTGACTAACTTATCCCCATATATAGTAAATACCACAATCAAAATTTTTTACCCCTTAACAAGCCTATGCTAATAATTAATAATTGAATTATAGAAATTGTCATTTGAGATAACCAGATAAAATTATTTTTATTTGTGAACTTATACAAATTAAATTCACCAACCCTGTACTGTTAAAAAATTATATATAATCATTATCACGACCCCATCCTCAGCCTCTCCACCCCCCTCCTCCACCCCACCCTCTCCCTCTCCCTCTCCCTCAACCATCACCTTCTTTCTTTCCTTTTTTGCCACCCTCACTTTTTCCCTCTCCTTCCCCCATATTCTTTCCTCCACAGTTTGGGCTTTTCCCATATCCTTATCTCCCTCCTCCACCACTGCCTTCGCCATCCCCTCCCCCACCACCTCAGAGGTCAAACCAAGCTCTGCCTAAACAGCCGTCCCTTGTACCTGCACCTTTAACCTTACCATGTCCTCCCTCCATCGAAACCTCTCTAAACATCCCTCCTAAACCTCAATCCTTTGTCCTTGGGGGTAGCAAGAGGTCTTTTCATGTTGATGCAAAACTTTTTTCTTTTTCTTTTGATGGGGGACGGTCTGATTCGTATGCCATACATGAGACACGTCAGAATGTTAAGAGCTCTATTTGGGTTGGTCGTAGGGGCATAGAGTGGTTACTTACTTGTCTCGAAGATATACGAGATTGGGTGCCTGGCCATGTTTTACTTTGTAAGAGATTTAGGAAAAATGGGAAGTTGTTAGAGTTCTGTGGAAGATCTAACAAAGCTGGTCTGTTTGTTGTTATTGCAGTTTATTTTGGTGGGTCTAGGAGAGGTTGTATTATGATACCAGCAAGCTCTAATAGAGCTGGTTGGTCTTTGTTTCAGAATGAGCTTAGGAATTTTTGCTTTGGTGCTAAACCGGTCTCTTTGGCCACAGTTTCTGTTTTTAATGGTGGTGGAGGTGGCCAGCTTGCTAGTGATGGCCGGAGTGGGAAGAGTATGTTTGTTTATGGTAATCAGCAGAAGTTCAGGAAGTTTGAAAAAAATGGAACTAAATGGGGGCAGAACGTGATTCATGGAGTTTCTTTTGAAAATGGTTCAGCTAGAAATGGCAATGTTTCAGCTTTATCTGGCAGACCCACGCGGGCTTGTAAGTTTAAGTTGACTCCTTCGTTATTGGCTTTGAGGGTGTGCAAGCCTGTGGGAGGAAGACGTGTAGTGACTTTTCTAAGTGCTAAGGAGATCAGCTGGCCCAAGGATGTTGGTGGTGGGCCAGTAGTCACTAAACTAAAAGGTGGGCTTGATGAAGCCCAACCCGTGATGCAAGTGCCTTCTTTCAAGAAGGGCAGTTTGGTCAAGCCCAGTTCTTTACAAGTAAAATCTGGTGCTCAGACATCGTGGGTAATAGGCGAGTGCTCGAATGGTGTTAGGTGTGGTGATTTCGAGTCGCCGGAGAGCGCAGCGGCGTCGGAACCGGTACTTAGTGCCTCTGCACTCAACGGCGACCCAACCCATAGTGCATCGGAGGCTTCACCGGCTGGCAGGTTGGTGGGAGCTACTTCCGATGTAGCTGTTAGTGCGACGGTGGCTTCAGGTTGCGAGCTGGAGTTTGATGGGTGCACGCCGATGGTTGATTCCAGTGCACCGGGGGCTAAAGTGGCTTCACCGTTTGCCATTTTGGAGAGAGCCAATCCCGATGTAGAGTTTAGTGCGACGGTGGCTTCAGTTTCTGAGCTGGAGCTTGATGGGTGCACGCCGATGGAGGATTCCGATGCATCGGGGGCTAATATGGTGGATTCCAATGCCGGCAAGGTGGGTTCTACTCCGGCGAGTACGGCGATGGTGCCTCCGGCTCTGCAAAATGGGTCACAGGCACATCGTCGGCATCGGTGGGTGAAACAGAATCGTTTTTCCCCTTTGTCTGAGCTGGGTAACGAGTTGGGTACTGAGTTTGGGGAAGGGGAAGATCGGGTTGAGGCTTTTAGTGACTACCACAAAGTGGTGGCACAGCCAAGGTCAGTAACTTCTGTTGGTATTTTTCATAATGATTCTGGGCTTCTTTTCCTGCCGTGGGACAACAATGGAGCCGATAACTGTGGGGGTGGTAGTGGGGGGAAAGATAATTGTCTTTTGGAGTGTAATCCTTTGACTCGGTGGGATCCTAATACTCTAGGTGAGGTGGTGTTGGTTCAGGATGATACAGGAGGGGCTTAGGTGGCTAAAACTGAACCAAATTCAAGTTGGGTGTCCCAGCTGATGAAAGATTTTTGTAACATGGTGGGTTTTCCTATTGTCAAACATGAAGCTCAATGTTTGGCTTTGTTTCGCCTTCTTGAACAGGAATGTCTCAAGGTGATTGATGTTGGGGTGCCTAAGCAACCTACAAACTCAGGGTCACGAGGTCTTAGGGAGCTTAAGGGGCTCATTTCTAATGTTAATTATGAAGGTGTTTCTTCTAGGAGTAGGAGTAGGAGCAGAGCTCTTTCGAATGATGTGGGGGTTGTTGGTAGTTTTTTATGAATTTACGCCTACTTTCTTGGAACGTAAGGGGGCTCAACAATCCCCGGAAGAGATAGGTTTGTAAGAATCTTCTTAAAGAGTGGAAATGTGATATTGTTTGTTTTCAAGAAACGAAAGTAGCTTCTATCAACACTGCTTTTGTTCAAAGTTTATGGGGAAGTCCTTTCATTGATTGGGTTGCTTTGGATGCTGTCCAGACTTCGGGAGGGGTCTTGCTGATTTGGGACGAGAGGGTTTTTGAAAAGATGGATGTTATTGTTGGATAGTTTTCTGTCAGTGTCTTATTGAGAGGGGTAGTGGATGACTTTGTTTGGGCATGTACAAGTGTTTATGGCCCCAATGAGGCTAGTCAACAGTCTTTTTTGTGGGAGGAGTTACTACGGGTGCGAGCTAGGTGGCCCATGGCATGGTGTTTAGTAGGGGATTTTAATATTATCAGGTACCCAAGTGAAAGACTTGGCTGTGAGTCGTTCAGACCCGCTATGTTTGCCTTCTCGGACTTTATAGAGAGTAATTCTTTAGTAGATTTACCGTTAGAGGGGGCTTCCTTTACTTGGTTTAGAGATTCTGGTATCCCCTCTATGTCAAGAATTGACAGAGCTTTGGTTTCTCTAGATTGGGAGGAACATTTTGAGAATATATCCCAACGGGTGCTTCCGCGTGTTATTTCAGATCACTATCCGCTTTTGTTGGAAGCTGTTGTTGTTCGACGAGGCCGTAGTGCCTTTAAATTTGAAAACATGTGGCTGCAAGCAGAGGGTTTTGTTGATAGAGTGCAGCAATGGTGGGTTGGTTACAGTTTTACGGGCTCTCCAAGTTTTATTTTGGCACAAAAGTTGAAGGCTTTGAAAGCCGATTTAAAAAAGTGGAACAGGGAGGTGTTTGGTGATTTGGCTTTTAGAAAGAAGAATTTGCTTATTGAACTTATGGGTTTAGATGCTCGAGAGGAGTCAGTGGGTCTATCGAATGAGGATCAGAATCGTCGCATTCAGCTCAAAGGGGACATAGAACATTTGGCTTCTCTTAAGGAAATATCCTGGAGACAAAAGTCTCGTGCTTTGTATGTGAAGGAGGGAGATAATAATACTCGTTTCTTTCATAGATTAGCAAATTCCCATAGAAATGCTAATCTAATTAAAAGGATAGAGGTGGATGGTGTTCTTTATGAGGATGAGGCTGATGTGCGCTCTCAGTTAGTCCTCTTTTACCAGGGGTTGTATAAGGAAACTGAGGTTTGGCGTCCTACTATGGATGGGTTAGACTTTGCATGCATTGAAGAGGAAGAGAGGTTGTCCTTGGAGAAGGAGTTCTCGAAGGAGGAAGTCATCCAGGTATTAAGGGAGATGGAGGGTGATAAAGCCCCTGGTCCTGATGGTTTCACCATGGCTTTTTTCCACAAATGTTGGAGTGTTGTGGAAAAGGATGTCATGGATTTCTTTGACTATTTTCATCGGCACTCTATGTTTAAACGGTCTTTGAATGCTTCGTTTCTCACTCTAATTCCCAAGAAGTGTAATACTGTTTCCATTAAGGACTTTCGCCCCATCAGTTTGGTGGGTAGTGTGTACAAGCTGCTATCCAAGATGTTGGCTAATAGGTTGAGGGCGGTTTTGGATAATCTTATCTCAGAGTCTCAAAATTTGTTTGTTGGTGGAAGGCAGATTCTGGATTCAGTGCTTATTGCAAATGAATGTCTGGATAGTAGGTTGAAGAGCAGATTACCGGGTGTGGTTTGCAAGCTTGACATTGAAAAAGCATATGACCATGTGAACTGGGAGGCCTAGTTTTATTTGTTGGGCCGAATGGGTTTTGGGGTGAAATGGAGGGGGTGGATTAAGGCTTGTGTTACTTCTATCCGTTTTTCTGTTCTGGTAAATGGTTCCCCTGAAGGTTTTTTTGGTAGTTCTCGTGGATTGAGACAAGGGGATCCATTATCCCCGCTTCTGTTTCTTTTGATAATGGAGGTTTTGAGTAGACTTTTGAAGAAGTCAGAGGAGTGTAATCTTATTCGGGGTTTTCAGGTGGGCTCTGTGAACTCTGTTGGGCTACGTATCTCCCATCTGCTATTTGCTGATGACACTATCTTATTTTGTGATGCCTCTAGGGAACAATTTATGTCCATAAGGTTGGTGCTGTCTTGTTTTCAGGCCTTTACGGGTTTGAAGGTCAATGTTGGGAAAAGTGAGATTGTCCCTGTTGGTGAGGTGAATAATCTAGACACACTGGCTAATATTCTTCAATATAGAGTGGGCAGTTTGCCTATGAAATATTTGAGGATGCCGTTGGGGACTTCTTTTAAGACAGCTTCGATTTGGAATCCTATTTTGGAGAAAATGGAGAAGAAGCTATCCGGGTGGAAGCGTCTCTATTTATCTAAGGGTGGTAGGCTCATGTTACTTAAGAGTACTCTCTCAAGCCTCCCAACGTACTTTTTATCTCTTTTTACTATTCCTAAATCTATGGCTGCTAGATTGGAAAGTATTCAGAGAAACTTTCTTTGGGGGTCTTCTGAGGGGAGTTTCAAATATCCTTTGGTGGCTTGGGAAAAGGTGTGTTTACCCATCGAGATGGGTGGTTTGGGGATTAGAAGTGTGGTGTCATTTAGTGATAATACTCTAAAAAATCTCTATCCTGATCTTTATGTGTGTTCAGCGGTCAAGGATGCTTGTATCTCTGAGGTTTTGTGGATGCCAGAAGGGGGTACTGTTAGAGTATGGGATTTAAGGTTCTATAGAGCTTTTGAAGATTGGGAGCTAGCTGCATCTTATTCCCTACTCCAGCTTATCCAAACTCATATTCCTCGGGGTGATAGGAGTGATACCCTTTGTTGGCGGTTAAAGGGTGATGGTAATTTTGACACCCGGTCTTATTACCATGCGATTCGGGGTGCTTCGAATTCTTTGTTTCCTTGGAAGGGTTTTTGGAAACCAAAGATTCCTAGGCAAGTGGCGCTCTTTTTGTGGACAGCTGCTCATGGTCGGATCCTCACTTTGGACAATCTAATGCTTAGGGGTCGCCCATTGGCTACTTGGTGTTGTATGTGTTGTTGTGATGGGGAGTCGATAGACCATCTTCTTCTTCATTGCCCTTTTACTCATTCCCTTTGGACTTTTATGCTTCAGGCTTTTGGTATTCATTGGGTTATGCCAGGATCAGTGGCGGGTTTGTTATCTTGTTGGCATCAGTGGCTTGGGAAACATAATTCAGACATTTGGAATGTGGTTCCAGGGTGCTTAATGTGGATTGTGTGGTTGGAACGAAATCGTTGTTCCTTTGAGGATAAAGAGAAGACGTTGGATGAGTTAAAAGTTTTATGCCAACGTAGTCTTTTGGAGTGGTCTCGTTGTTGGGGTTTTACTGATTGTTCTTCTCTCTCTGAGTTTATGTCTTCCCTTAGCCTAGTTTCCTGCTTTCTTGTTTTGCTGTGCTGTTTGTTCTTTTTTTTCTTGTTGTTCATCATCATGAACAACTTGTACTTTTCTTTTCTTTTTTCTCTTTATTAATAAATTTCTGATTACCTATCAAAATATATATATATATATATAATATTATATACACTCAAATTGAACCTCAAGTCAATATAAGTATATTTGTTAAAAAAGCGAACATAAAATCAAGCGTTTTCCCATGCCAAGCCCAAGCTTTTTTGTTTATGAATAGCTCAGTTAATTCATAGCCCTAATACCATCACATAAATACAGTACTTGTTCACAGAAGATTCATGTTTCATTTGTTTATTTCTTCCTTTCATTTGTTCAGAGAGAGAAAGAGAGAAAGAGAGAGACAGAGACAGAGATTGTATATCCATAGAATGTAACAGGAACAGCTTTCAGAAGTGAAGTGAAACTTCCACAAATTGCACAAAAAAGGAAGATGTCTATTCAAACAAGAGGTGTTGACACAACATAAAGACCGAATCTGGTGACTAATACCTAGTGTCCCTAGGAATTCAAATAAGTGATAGCCAAGCCATATTTTTGAACAACCAGCGGTAAAAATGTTGAAATGTATGGCTTTGTGGAAGCCATAAGCAAATCAATTAGTAATGTTTGCGTTTTCAAAAACCTATTGCTACAGAGGGGAGTAGATGTTTACATTGTATTGGTATAAAAGATCAATTAAGGATGAATCACCTTGAAACAGCAGAGGATCTAGAAAGAGAGGGCCCTCTTAGGTTGAAAAGGCACAACATTCAAATAAAAGAATCAAAGTGCTTTGGAGGTTTCAGTTAAGCCTATATTCATCCACATTTCTTGTAAGGAAAAGTTTGATTTAGTCCTGACAAATAATTTGATATTGTACGTAACATAATTTATGCTAAGAGATTAACTTTAGTAGGATTTCTTAGCTCTGGAACTGCAATTAAGAAACTTAAGAACCAGAATGCAAAGAGTCGGCACACCATTGTATAACAGGAAAAAAAAAAGGTTCAATTGGAATCACAGACCTTTTACTTTTCTGGTGGACCATCCAGAAAGACGAAACATGGTTACTGGAAGAAAGATCCAAAATAAGAATAGGGTCCTGCCAAAAGAATAAATAAAGGAAAAGGAAATAATATGTATCAGAGGTAAATATTCCACGTATAGGAGTTTTTACATACAAAGAACAGTTGCATGTATATATTTAGACTAAAGTTAATACCTTCTCCAGAACCCAACCACCCTGAACAAATAATGTAAGATATATAGATTTCTGAATATCTGCCGAATATATGTGTACACTCCTGCGTGAAGAGATTATACCATGTTGCCGCTCAACACAATTCCCTTCTTTTGTTTTTTCCCAGACTCTGAACTCAGCTGGGCAAGGAAGTCGATTTTCCAACTTCAAAGGAGAATTAATAGATATTCTCCAATCATAAACAGGTGCATTTAGTTCAGTATGAAGAACCGAGGCATCTGCACCTACACTGAGCCAAAATTGTCTGCTTCCAGTGTTAGAACAACGCAGAAGTATATCCTTCTTCTCAAGTTGATTCAAATTGAATGTAAAATTGGGCATTTTAGTTTCCTGCTTTTGTCTATAGAGTGAACCTTGATCGATGCAGGGTTGGTCCTTTCCGTATGCATAACCAGAACCTACAGCGACTGCACAACCCCATGAGTAAGGGGGCTCAGGAAGATCAACACAAGGACGGACTAGTAAACACTCATCAGAATCCTTGGACGTACTTCTCCAAGGTAAAACAGCGGAAGCACCAGAAACTATGTTAAAACTACTTGTTCCTGAAGAGCGATTCTGACCATGAATTAAAGACGCATGACATATGGAAATATCCAATTTAACATCTGTATCATTTACAACTGTTGCAAGACCCCTGAAAATTACGTGCTTCTTGCCATTTTTCATGACAACTTCCATAGCAAAAAAATCATTCTGTAATGATTTGGGGACCACTGACACTGGAAGCAATGACCGAATACATTCCCATACATCCTCCGAGCTAAGCCCAACCCAAAATCCTATGTCTCTATCTTTAACATTCTCACTTTCTGCATCTGCTTTTAAGTTTGCAATAGTCTTCCTCTCAAAATAAGTTGTAGATGCCAATAGTAAGCCGTGGTCATGCATGTCTTCGACATTGTTTTGCTGGGCCAGCAAAAAGGAACAATGAAGCGAAAAATTATATTGGAGAAAATGAGTATCAGTAAGCATAAACGAAATGAAATAAAATAGCTCACCATTCTCCTTAAAGGATATGACACAAGATTCTGAGCATTATATGGTTGATTCAACATCCTCACTGAAGCTACCTTCTTCAACATGTTTGCACTATGTCCAACAGAAAAGGAAAGGGACCCAATGACTTCACCTGGTAACAAGACACCAATTATTAGATTATATTAAATATAACTAAGTGGAAAATTCTGATGATTTTCCATAACAAGTGCAAAGTAGCGTAAAAGGTAGGGGGAAGAAAACCATGCCAAGACTTGATGCAACACTATCTAAAAACAGAACTCCAAATAAATTTTGACCCTTCCAAAGGTACCACATGAAAGAGATCACTCAAACAATACAGATTCTTGTTTCTATAATAAAGTGAACCTGAATCCCGTGAGAACATTTCAGAGGAAGCATGGTTGAAGATAAACACATTGGTTTCCATAATCAATACAAGGTAAGGGTTATGCAAGGAGTAAGAATTCACTTGACCAATGAATGCCGCACTAATCTTAAATTTAATAGAGAATGTGAAGCAGCCCAAGTGCAGAAATGAATAAAATCACAAAGTTTGAAACCATAGATGCCTTAGCAACTTTATTTGAAGAAATTCTAATCCAGAGGTTCATGGTCCAGTAACACATACCTTTTCCAGCTTTTGCTGCAAGGTTTGTCACCTCCACTTCCAACTTAGCTGGGGCCTGCATCATATACATGTTGGGATTCTTTTGAAAAGGTAGAATTGTAGGCAAGTTTACTAAAACTTCATCAAGAATTAAATATACGAAAAAGTACAAATACAAATGTAGGGAGCATGTAATAAGTGTGGAAACAAAATAAATTTACAGAGATACAGATGAACTTCTAAAACACCAAATTACATGCAAAAGTCAAATAACAACAGAAGTATGCTGTTCTATAAAACTGAAATGCCCATATGGGGATACATTTATGAAAATAATCTTGCAGTCAAAGAAGCACAAGGAAGCCTGTAAGAAATTTACCCCCAGAAAATTTTCAAATAAAGTTTGAAGAGGGGAGAGAGAGTAAAAATTAAATCTTGTATCATGATGTAGCAAAAAAATATAAGAGAAAACAAAATCATACATTTCATGTAAGGAGTTCATAAAATACGGAATAAGAGAGAGAATGATGCAACGAGGAGAAAAAAAAACCTCTTCCAAAAGCAGGATTCCACAAAAAATCATTACAATAATTAATCTAAATTGCACCCTCCACTTTGGCTTATACATACACTTCTGGATTAGCAAACCTTTTGACCAATGAACAGGTTGACATGTCCAAAAATCTGACTAAAATTAGATTGGCACGTCCACAATATCTGTCCAATAAAAAACAATGTATATCTACAGGTTTCTGTAATCCGTTCTTGCTTGATAATTAAAGAATTCTCAAGACTAATTGCTTCATCAAGCCCTTCCAACAAACCCAAAACCTTGGAAATTTGCTCGACTCCATATCCCGCTAGTTTGAAGTAAAAAAGGAAAAATCACCTTCCTTTGATGGTCCAACTATATCCTCCAATACAAAGCTGTCCTAGGATAACAAGAGAATACCTAATATTCTTTTTGATAAGTAAAAAAATTATTGATGAGAAAGAACTACCTAGTGTATACTGGATGTAGAAATAAGATAACTTCGAGAAAACAATGTATTACAAACAGAATCACAGAGAATCTATGAAATCTAAGATAGAAGACATTTTGTTCGGACTTGAAAAAAGAGAGGGTTCAACCAACCATGGAGGTTTCCATGTCCTCAAAAGTATGCTGATTCCTTCCTCTCCAGTCTCCACAGTATCCCCAATAGACATTGGGGGACTAGGTTCAGACAAGAATTTTTTCAAACCAATATACCAAGCTGTCTTAGGCTAACAAGAGAGTGCTCAATATAATATACATTTGGAGGACTTTGAAGGGCAAAGGTTTATAAACTGTGACACTAGGATGAAGATGCCTCAATCCAATCCAATCCAATCCAATCTAACAAAGAGGCAAAACGAGATTTTATTTATTTATTTATTTTATTTTAAAGATTGCAGCTCAAATGGCCCAAAGAGACAGTGAAAGATAAGCCTTGGCCAAACTAAAGAAAACATTCCAGTGCGCTAGATATTATGATAGATGCTTGCAACCAACACTTAATTTTCTGTATATTTCTATACCCACTGATTATAGTTTTGGTGCAATGTCTCCCTTCTAAGCCATCTAAATTAATAGCTCACAAGTGAAATAAGTTAATTCTAATAATAACATAAAAGCAAAAGAGAATAAGCATAGCACAAATTAAAGCTATCTCATAAGATTTTTTTTTTTTGATAGGTAATAGAAGTTTTATTGACTAAAAAGTACACCGTGTTCATGATGGTCAACACACTGTACTTGAAACAAATAAAAACAAATCCAAGAGCAGAATAAGATACCTTTCGAGGAACTTCAAATATGAAAAGTTCATTCCACTTCACAGTGCCTGTATCAAGCTTATTGATTTTTGAAACTAAAGGCTTAACACATTTAGTCCTTGCACTCTGAGGAAAAAGCTTTTGTTGATCTGTTGCCTGACTATCAATGACAAGGCGCAAAGCACAGAAAAAGTTATGGCTATTGCCATCATCAATGACAGGTAGACCCTGGAAAATATAGAAAAAGTTATTTTCTTTCAAGAGGCAGTAGTGAATATGAAAAAATGAATATCTTGACTAAGAATTTCATAATCTTTAGCCAGATTTACAACCTTAGCTTCAAGAATCTGTACAGCTATATAATAACGTGTATCCCTCGAGTCATCCGCAACATTCAACCTGTCTGAAAACCTTGGAGGTGGAATCCAAACAGAAGCACTGTCACCATGACGTAGCTGGTCAACTTTATCTGAATTTTGCTCAACTTTTTTCAGATAAATATCACACCCAAGTTTATTTTCTAAAATCACAGTCTGAAAATCATCTTCATCCAATGCAGAAAAAGTTGGATCTTCTCCATGTCTCTGATGATCACCAGCTTCCTGCAAAGACAGTGAGCTAGTAAAGCATTGAAAAAATCTTCTTAATATGAAAATCAGCTCAAGATCAAGACCTCATTTAGCTTTGTTGCTTTCTTTTCAAGTTCTAATTGCCTTCTCCATGAAAGAATGCTCCCTACAAAAGTCTCAAGATTTGCAGCACTGACATTTATGTTCAGCATATTTGTAGCAGCAACACGCACTCTCTTCCCAAGTTTTGATGGTTGGTGTATATTGGTATCATAAGTTTCAAACCTTAAAAAAGGTGAAGTAAAATAACATTAATCAAGGGCTAAGAGATTTAAAATTTATAAAAAGGAATCAAAAGGCAAACCAAATTTTACTTAAATATTCCATCAAATGGCTCAATAAGGGGCTCCCAGGCTTCTAATTGTGCGTTGAAGGCCGATGAGGCAATAGAGCAAATCAGAACTGCATTCATTGCCTCTATTTGACCATGTGTTGCAAGCTTGATATTGGTAATTGTTGTGTCAAATAGTGGTGTCATCTGAAAGGGTTTAAAATGTATCATAATAAATACATAGATTAGAAGAAACCGAAACAACTTAAACATCAGAATCTAGGTGTTCAGGTCATTTAAAAAACAAACCATTCCACACATGCTGTCAAGAATGGTCAAAGAGAAACGTCTTAGCTTCAATTCAGCAGTTATGTTCTCCTGGGCCTTTGGCTTCACTGAATCACCAATGGTGTAAGCCAAACGACTTGATGGTTTTTTCAGATCAGCACGAGCAAGAAAAGTACAGGCCTACAGAAACAAAAGACTACTATAAACATTATAATTTCCCTCTCTAAGTAAAAGTTTAAAATGAACAATAAGCTATACAGATAACATTGGATCTTATCATCCTTATCCAAAAGTGAAAAGAAAAATCTAAATATAAATAAAAGAAATAGTTAGAAGTATGTAGTGAAATAATTAAATTATCGGTAATTTAATATAGTATCAAAGCAGGAGGTCCTAAGTTAAATTCCTGTCTCCTCCACTCTACCTCTCATTTAAAATCCCACGTATTAGGCCTCACCTATTAAAAGGGAGTCTGAGCCCACACATGAGGGAAAGCGTTAGAAATATGTGGTTAAATGATCCTTTTGGGAGAATCGGTAATTTAACATAAACATTTGAGGAAGGAAAGAGAAGTTCAAGATTTACAATTATCATCAAATAGGGAAGCCAAAAAAATCTAGACAACAAGATCAATGTCCTGGATCAATGAGAATTCATTTTAACCTGATTTTCAACTTTCCAAATGCTCCAGCATTGAGATGATTTTGAACTTGAAGATCTTGAAATGGGATCATCAAGAATATTAGCTTGGCTAACAAGATCCATTCTGGGGCAGCAAAATGAATCCAGGCGAGGTGCTTCATCTATTCTGGAGACTACACATCCAAGAGAAGCATAACCAGGAGGAGCAATTGGGTACCAGAAGAAAATGTCATCAAAACCTTTTCCTGTGATATGGGCAACTCTAGTAAACTGCACAGGCTTTGCAGAGATTTCAGGACTATTGGCCTTGAATATTATGCCCAAAGCAGGTGGTTCTAAGCTGAAAGGGATAAAATTTAACTAGACATTGTAAATAGGAACTCATAAAGAGATTAACAGAAATATAGATTAAAAATAACTAAAATATACTATAAAGAAAATTTGCAAGATAGAAAGGTCTCACCCTTCGGTAATGCAGTCACCCAGTATGGCATAACCTGGACGTGCAATAGGTCGCCATATTGAGACTGGTCGCCGGAGGTCACTACCCTTGTCCCACCAGATTCGTTCGAAGTTGGGGATTGCAATATAACAATTAGTTGCTTTTGAAATTGATCTAACAATGTCCCATCCAGATGAATTTGCACTCTGTTCATTTGTTTGACTTCTGTAGCCATGATCATCAGTCAAGTCTGAGGCTAACTCTTCAGGGGCAGAATGATGCCGATTTGGGTTCACGAGAAGATGATTCAGGTCAAAACTTTTTTCTTTGGTAGGGCATTCAGCTGAAGGATGGGCAAAATATGATCCAACAACATTGTCTAGATGCCAGATGCTAAATCCATTTGGGAAACAAGAATTTGAAGGGGCACTAAGTATACATTCTAAACTCATTGTTGATGTGACTAGGTCCGAACGTATACAATAGACAACATGATTTGGTGGCGGCTGGTTTCCTATATTTACTACACACCCAAATGCTGTGTATCCAGGCGGTGCAACAGGCATCCAAAGAGAGCAATCACTATCAAGATCAGAATGGCCTTTACCTCTATCAAATCCTTGAATACCAGATAACAAACCAATGAGATTGAAACCAATGGGCTTCCTCACACGCCCATATGTATTACTCACCGCCATCACTGCTTGTGAAGGAGGAATTGGCCTGAACATATTATGACAAACCAAATTTATCAAAACATAGCATCTAAAATAATATACATCCACATTAAGTCCACAACCAAGCTATCATACTCACCCCACCCCCCCTAAAAAAATACAACAAATTTCAAAGTCCTCTTTCCTGATATGTTTGTCCTGGTCCACTAAGCATTACAATTTCACCCATATTTGAGGGGGCTGAATGAGAAGGATAAGAGGCTCCAAATTAGGAATCTTATTAGAATATGACGGGCTGATGTCATTTGCCTACAGGAGACAAAGATGGAGCTTATCACTATGGGTTTAATTAGAAATCTTTGGGGTTGTCAGCACATTGATTGGGTTTATTTGAGTTCAATAGGTGCTTCAGGTGGGATTTTGGTTATGTGCAATAGGAGAGTGGTGGAGAAGTTAGAAGAAGCTGCAGGTCAATTTTTGGTGTCCTGCAGATTTAGAATATGGGGAATAATTTTGAATGGGCATTTACATGTGTATTTTGTCCTAATGTGGATAGTGAGAAAAGGCTGATGTGGGAGGAATTGGCGGGTCTCTATAGTTGGTGAAATTTGCCTTGGTGTGTGGGTGGTGATTTCAATGCTGTTTGCTTTTCTTTCACTTTTCTTCTGAACGTTTGCAGGCTGAAAACTTCACTCAATTTAAGCACAATTTTTCAGATTTCATTTCCATTAATGGGTTAATGGATATCCCTTTGGAGGGTGGTAATTATACTTGGTCCAATTCCTTGACTAGATCTAGGATAGATCGTTTTCCCTTTTCACTTGAGTGGTTAGAACACTATCCAAATATCCATAAAAAACGGCTTGTTAGGGTCTAATCAGACCACTTCCCGATTTCTTTGGAGGTGGAAATATTCATAAGGGACAAAGGCCTTTTCGTTTTGAGGACATGTGGCTTCAGGTGGATGGTTTTGCGGGGAAGGTGAAGAATTGGAGGACTCTTATCATTTTTATGGAACTCCTAGTTACAGGCTAGCTATAAAGTTGAAAGTTCTCAAGGAAGATTTAAAGAAGTGGAATGAAACAAAGTTCAGAAATATAACCATTAAGAGAATGAATTTGTGGAATGATTTGAATGCCTTGGATTCTAAAGAGGAAAGGTTTTCTTTATCTGCTGATGAGAAGCTTGAAAAAGAGAGGATTCGCATGGAAATAGAGAAGACCTCCTTATTGGAAGAAATTAGGTGGCAACAGAAATTGAGGGTGCTATGTTTAAGGGAGGGGGATTGCAATACAATTTTTTTTCACCGAATGGCTAATTCTAATAGAGGAAATAATAGTATTGGCAGCCCCAAGATTGAGGGAGTGTTGACATCAGATCAGGAAGTTATTGACAATGGGATTATTAAATTTGATAAGAACCTCTACATGGAAGATAGGGTCCATCGCATCAAAGATCCTCTACATGGAAGATAGGGTCCATAGCCCCCACCCGGATTTTTCCCAGGAATTCTGAGGATAGGGCTGACTGGTTGGAGTGACCTTTTGATGAAGCAGAGATTTTTGGGGTGGTCAAGGATTTTAATGGAGATAAAGCTTGTTGACCCAACGGTTTCCCTATGGATTTTTGACTTGTTGGACCATTCTATTAAAACGGATATTTTGGAAATCTTTTAGTATTTTTTTGATAATGCTTAGTTTGAGAAAAGTTTGAATGCCAATTTCATTTCCTTAATTCCTAAAAAATTTGATGTAGTTGAGGTAAGCAATTTTTGGCTTATTAGTTTGATTGGGGGGTGTATAAAATTATTGCTAAAATTTTAGCTAACAAACTAAAAATGGTGCTTGGGGACATCATTTATGAATCTCAAAATGCATTGTTAAAGACATGCAGATTTTAAATTCCATTCTTATCGCCAATGAATGCTTGGATGGTAGGCTGAAAACAAAAGTTTCTGGGGTGTTGTGTAAGTTGGATGTAGAGAAGGCAATATGATCACGTGAACTAGGGCTTCCTCATTTATATGTTAGATCGCTGTACTTTTCCTAAAAAATGGAGAAGGTGGGTTTCTTTCTGCATCTCTATGGTCAAATTTTCTATTCTTATTAATGGAGCTCATTGTGGGTTTTTTGAGAGCTCTAGGGCATAAGACAGGGTGATCTATAATCCCCTTTATTGTTTGTCATTGTTCTGAAAGCATTTAGTAAAAAATGTTGGATAAGGCAGCGAGGGATGGTCTCATGTTTGGAGTTAGTGTGGGTCCCGTGAGTAATTCCTTGCAGGTTACCCAATTTCTCTTCGCCGATGATACCTTGGTTTTATGTGATGCTGAACTTGGTCAGATTCTGCTTCTCAGGTTGGTGTTTTTTTGGATTGAAGAAGTATCTGGACTGAAAATTAACATGGGAAAGTTAGAATTAGCCCCTGTGGGTGTGGTTCCAAATATAGCAAATTTCGTAGATGTGCTAGGGTGAAAGAAAGGCTCATTCCCAATGAAATATTTAGGTCTTCCTTTGGGTACAAATTTCAAAGATAGTTCCATTTGGAACCCTATTATTAAGAAGATGGAGAGGCAATTAGTAGGATGGAAACGGTTGTATCTTTCAAAAGGAAGTAAAGTTACTTTAATTAAGAGTACTTTATCTAATCTAACAACTTATTTCCTATCTTTTTCCTATCCTGGTGGAAGTTGCAAACCATATTGAACAACTTTGACGAAACTTTCTTTGGAGTGGTTTAAACTCACCTGGTGAAATGGGCTACGGTTTGTGCTCCTCTTCAATCAAGAGGCTTGGCTATTAGAAGTGTGAGAAGTTTCAATAAAGCTCTGTTTGGAGATTTGGGAATGAGAAACAAGCTTTGTAGAGGAGAGTGATAGGGATTAAGTATGGTTGTGAAAGGGAAGGTTGGTGCTCTCTTCCCATAACCGGTCCTGATGGAGTGAGTTTGTGAAAGTCTATTAGTCGTGATTGGCCTTCTTTATCTCATCACATCCAGTTTGAAATTGGGGTTGGGCCTACTATTAAATTCTGGCAGGATGTTTGGCATGGGGACACCCCTTTCAGAAGCTTCTATCCAAAATTATTCACTATAAGTCAAAATAAGGAGGTTAATGTGGCTGATCTGATGAAATTCCCAAATGGAGTTCGCTTTTGGGATTTGAATTTTGTAAGAGCCATACAGGATTGGGAATTGAAGTCTTTATCCACTTTCATGGATAGTATTTACGGAGTCTCTTTGAGGGGAGTTGGGAAAGATAAGATTTGTTGGATGCCTGCCAACAAGAGAGATTTTTAGGTTTGTTCGTTTTACCAGATATTGACTAAAATATTAGACCAGTCCTTTACTTGGGAGACTATTTGGAAGCCCAGGATCCCTCCTAAAGTTTCTTTTTTTGTTTAGACTGTAACTTTGGGGAATTTTTTGACAATTCATAATCTTCAGAAGCAGAAAATTTGGATTTTAGATTGGTGTTGTATGTGTAAAAGAAATGGGGGGAATCAGTAGATCATCTCCTTATCCATTGTACTATTGCTTCTGACATGTGGTCTATTGTGTTCACCTTGTCTGGCACTCATTGAGTTATGCCAATGATGGTGGTTGAGCTTTTGGCTTGTTGGCAAGGAAAGTTTGGGCGCCATTGGAATGGTGCTATTTGGATGGTGGTCCCTCATTGTTTGATGAGGCACATTTGGCAGGAGAGAAATAACCGGCACTTTTAAGGATTTTGAAAAAGTAGTTCCAAATCTTAAAATTTTCTTCGTTAAGATTCTTTTGGACTGGGTTGCAGTGTTAGACTTTTGTTCTATTTTTTCAGTCCATGGTTTAATGGACACTTGTACTTTAGGCACTTGACTGTACTTTGTCCCTAATGTACACTTCTTGTATACTCAGTTGACATTTCTTTTCTTTTTTCTTTTTTAACATCTTTTTCATTACTTATCAAAAAAAAAAAAAAAAACCATTATAAATCCAAAGACCATTCATTAAGAACCAAGTAAAGGTCTCTCTGTCTCTGTCTCTATCTCGATCTCTGGTAAGCAAATTAACTCGCACAACCATTATAAATCCAACTTGTGACCTAAACCTCCACCAATTGTTTTTCCCCTAATGGTAAGTCACACATGCACATCGAGTCTAGAACCCACAACCTCACCCTCCAACAGTTGTTTATGAGAAGAGATGCCTTTTGATCCAATGACCATTCAATTAACCATATGAACCAACTAAAGGATCATTGAAAAAGCACTTCTATATCTCATCCTTTGAATCTCAATTTAAGTATTGATTAACCATTAAAGTAGGAAACTACAAGAGTAGATGTAGCCACACAAATGTGGAAAGGAAAGAAAAATATAAGGCAGGATGGTTTATGAGAAACTTATAGTCAACAGAAATTACACCAAACTGGAGTAAGAGCCTGAATTTGTCAATCATAAACAAAAGATAAAAAATGGTGACTAGTTCAAACTACTGGCAAGCTGCAAAGGATGTTACTAAGTTATGTCATTTTCTATATTCTGTTTTGTCTTCAAAATAACTAGATGAAAGTACAAGGAACCACAATTTTATTTCAAGTCAAAACAACATCATTGTATCAAAGAATCATAAGCAAGTATGTGGCACATTCCTATCTAAACAATCGTTCTAGTAACATCACATATTATTTTATTAGTCACTCATATGAAAACTATAAATTATCATACTAAAAAGAAAAATTTACAAATCAATTTAATGTAACTCTACCTTGAAGTCACACAATCTCCCAATATAACATAATTTGATGGAGCTCGAGGTCTCCAGAATGTAAGGTTATTACGGGTCCCATTTTCTGCACAATATACCCCCATATGTATGTAAGAAAAGAGCAGAAAGTCAATTAAGACTCAGAGAACCAGTTCATGAAGATACAGAGCAAACTACTCTAAAGAACAATCATTAATGTCTAACAAGAATGTAATAATCAATCAAAATTAAATTTACTCTAGCTGATGTGAGGACAACCTTTTGGGGACACCCATAACCGGTCAAAGTTGGTACAGGGAGCAAGGGGTATTGCATTTCCAAATTCTAATGCAGCAGCTGCCTGATTTTGCAGATTGAGAATGACAGAAATGGCACTAAGTGAAAGATGGATACATATATCAGTTGATATCAGAGAAATATTTGTTTTGTCTTTAACAGAAGTATATCCCCCTGAAATATCCACTGGATCAAGAATGATAAAACCAGAACCAGCCTCGACAGTGAGATCTTTCACCAAGGCTCGAATCCAGGTATCATTTTCTTTTGATGCATACCTGTTCAAATAAATAAGTTATCTACTCGTAAAAGCATAAAATTTGTGATAAATGTTTGCATGCACAAAATTGAAATGAAGATATTATTTCTCAAAAATAATGCCATAAGAGTATTAAAATTCCTCCTCTATAAGGCTGAAAGAAAGATACAAATTTCACAAGTAGACCAGACAAAAGAAGAACAGAGGTAACAGAAACAAGTGAAAGGACTTCTGATACAAATATCTCTCAGAAACTCTTCATTTGCTAAAAGGAGATTCTCAAGTGAAAGCCCAAGCAGGATGGAGATATTCACCTCCATAGAGTAATATCAAGTATGGCACAGAATACAAGTAGGCTTCCAAGCCAGTCATGTGGGCCACACTATACTAACAAAAGATGCAGCTGAACAACAAAGCTTTACTTAGGAGTGCAAAATACAAAACAAAGGATATAACATGTTACACATGCACGCATCAACATAAGGCAACAAAATATACCTTCCTTTGATCTACAATTATGAAATTTTAGGAGAATGTGTGTTACTCAGGGAATATGGTCGAAACTGTTCTTTAAAAAGTTTTCTTTTAGTTATCATGAGATTTAGCAGTTGAATTCGTCTGATAGAATCCCTGGATCTTTACCATAAGCCTTATCCTGTTTACCAATCTTGTGTTTCAAAGAAAGAGAGAGAGAGAGAGAGAGAGAGAGAACTAAGTCTTAATACCAACTATATCAGAGGCATTAATTTCTTGTTAATCATAAATTTTTACTCCATTTATATCTCCTATAAGATACCTCCTGGGAATAGGAAAAACTAATTAGCCCATCAGGGGTGAAAAGTCCCTAGATGATGCAGTTCATTTTTAAAGCTAGCTGTTACTAGCTTATGTTGTATAATAAGTAGTTTCCTATAATTTTTATAGCCTTTATCACTTGTAACAGAAAATTAGTTAGCTGATAGGTTGTTAGTGATAAGTGCACTAGCCTGTCAATTAGTTAGAGAAATTAATTAGGCTTTAGCTAATCACATGGCAGCCACATGGTGGGTCATGTAACTAACTCAGCAGCTTGCATATGTAACTATAAATAAGCAAGGCTGCCATCATTATAACTAGTTGAATTTGAATCCAAGAAATCTCCACCTATAAGGTATTATTCCAAGAGTGTCTCTTGAAGAGCTAGTTCATTCCTTCTTTTCTCTAAGCAACTTAGCTTACTAAAACATCTTTCCTTTTCACCATTTTCCTCAATCACTAGATTAACCGGTAACTGGTTCTTGCGGGTGAGGTCAATTGCTCGTAAGAGTTGATTAATAGTGAGGTTGTACAATATGCTCCACAATGTGCAAATAATTTGAGCGAAATTCTCCTATGTTATCAAAAACAAAAAGTTATATCCTATAAGGCTAAAACCATAGTTGTAAGTATCGAATACGCAATAAGGGCATATCGTAAGTGCTCATGAATAGCCCGATATATAAGTGCGTATCATATGAATCGTATGAATTGTACATACCATACGATACATAGACATGTGGTTTTATTTGATTTAAACAAGTTGTTAGACTTTTTCCTAACACAAAATTATTGGGATACTTAATTAAGTCTAATAAAATAACATATCCATGAGTTTTCTTCCCCCCCCCCCCCCCCCACTTCTCTTTCTCCTACAAAATTTAGACTATACACTTCACTTTCATATTTACAAATTTCTTTTCTATGCAATGAATAATGTATTAAATGAAAATATAATTATTTTTTAATTTGTTATTATTGTTATAAGCCTACGAAGCCAGAATGCCAAGAAAAAATATAAAGAAAAAATTATTAGAATAATAAAACAAAAAAGAGATAGTAAATGATAATGAAGAAAATGTAAATGAAAAAATAATTTTGCAAGATGAGGAACATGATGATAACAAACTTAGATGGAGTTAGACTAAGCAAGATGATGGAAAGAAATTATTATTTTGGCTAATATATCATGTTTTATTATCACTTCTGAGTTAAAATCAATTTCAATGTGGACCTAGGAAGCACAAGCGCGGATTTGGGTTCGGGTTCGGGTTCGGGTTCGGGTTCGGGTGCAGGTGCGGCGACTCGACAATTTTTGAAAAAGTAAGGTGCGGGTGCAGCAGGAGCGGGATACGTTTATTAATAAATTATTAAATATATTTTTATTTTTATTTTCTATATATTGCTAAACATATTTTTTCATATAATGGTAAATATATACCAGTTTAAGAGCAATAATGGATAATAAAGTGACAAAATTTAGGGTTTGAGATGAGTTTAGGGTTTTTTCTTTAAACTAGGATGTCAAAATTAATGTTATGAATACCGTTTCGGACCCTGTTTTGGTTTCTCTATTGGAATGAAATATTTCGATACCAGTTGATTTTGGCATACCATTTCAAGGCGTACTGTTTTAAGATTACCGATAATTTTATACCACATCAAATTTCTCAATAATCAACATCAATATTCAATAACTCAAGGCAGACCACATATAAGAACCAAAATATATCACAAATCCTACTATATAATTTGTATATTTATATATGTAAAATAATAACTACTCTTAAAATAAAAACTTATAAATTTCATTAAAACAAATGACACAAATTTTATCTAAATTGCTATTTTAAACATAACCTAAAATCCTAGAGTAATGTTATATTCAAAATATTTTTACAAAAAAATCTTAAGTAACAAGTTGTTATAGGTTCTCATTTGAGCCGAATACTATAACATTTTTTTTTTTAACCACCATTACTAGTTTACCAACCCCAATTTATTGTAAAATTATTGTGAAAAATATTGTGTCGTGGAAGTATCATTACATAAATTCCTAATCCAATAAATATATTAAAACTTTTGTCTTTTTCTCTTTATTCACCTGCTAGTGCCAGCCAATGTTTACTCTCATCCACTTTTTTATTTTTTATTCTTTTTATTTTCCCAATACACTCCACTTTCCAAAGTCTAATCTCCATTCTCCACCACATATTCAACAAAATATCTCACACCATATACTTCTTCAGTCTCTTCTTCTTCCTCTTCATTTTCTTCTTCGACCTATTTATTTTTCTTCTTTTGTTTACTTGAACCAGTTGACACAACAGGCCATCTAGAGACAGGTGAGTGCATGGTTTTCATTTTGTTAATTTCTTTCAGCCCGTTTTGGATCGAATAGGACCGATTTGGGCCCTGTTTCTTTTTCCGTTCCGTTTCGGACCACATTAGGCCGAATCGGAAAACAACAAAAAAAAAAGAAAAAAAAAAAGGTCACAGACGTGTGTGCAGCGTCCATGACCACACGGCATGTCTGTGCGTATTGGACTCGGGTGCACTGACCCAATCGGCGCACCCGTGCTTTCCAGAGGTGGTTGTTATAAACATATGTTAATTTGATTTATTTAATTAGTTTTGTTAAGTATATTAGACAAGTAATGATTAAATTGGTCATTAGTTGAATATATTCCAAATTTATAATGAATATAACTTTTATATATGCATATCTATAATTTTTTTATAATTTTATTAGGTATTTGTGTATCTTACGATATATGATACAATACAATATGATACACGATACAGAAAAATAAAAAATTGATTTACAATACGATTTAAGTTTTGACAATTATGGCTATAACATTATACTTCCAATAAAAGTTTTCTCACATTTTTTTTTATAAGTAATAAGAAATTCTATTAAAAAAATCTCTAAAAGAAAGGCTTCCTAAAAATTAGACAAGCTTTTGAAATTTATTGTAAATAAGCTTTGCAAACATATATTATTTAGGGCAAGGATTTGCTGCAACCTTGTATGCAGCAATTGCTGCATAAAGGGTAAGGTGGCAGTCAAAGAGAAGTAACAAGTGTCCAAAGGTCATGTGTAATGAACATGACTAGCTTAACCCATGATTTGCTGTCACTTCTCATTAGTTGCCACCTTACCCTTTATGCAGCAATTGTTGCATACAAGGTTGCAGCAAATCCTCTCCCTATTATTTAATCCATCAACATCAATGTGTAATCTAGAATATGGGCATACTCATCTCTATTGACCTTCAAACCTCTAACAATAGCATCTTATCTAACCCATTATGTAACATAAAATGTATTAGAATAATAGTTAAATAATTAAATCTAGCATTCTCTAATAGCTTAAGCTTTTGGGACAAGTGATAGTTTATCATGGTATCAAAGCCTCTAATTCCATCTCCACTCTACGTCCCAAATTTAAAATTTAAAAAAAAAAAAAAAAAAAAGAGAGTTAAAAATCCTACATGTTAAGCCAGGCATATTAAGAGAGAGTTAGGGCCCACATGTGAGAATGAGGTTAGAATAATGATTAAATTTACCATCTATAATAGCATAAACTTTTCAAAAAAGGTACTTTATCAAACTGCATCCAAGATGACCTAATGGAACTCTTTCTTTTTTCTTTTCTTTTTTCCCTTGGAACTGGAAACTGAAGCCACAACAGCTTTTAGGGAACAAAAATGACAATTTTGCAATTGAAAACTGTTGAGAAGTCACTTAATTAGGGTGTGCACATGTATGTGAACGTGGGGTTTTGTGTGTGTGTGTGTGAGAGAGAGAGAGAGAGAATGAAGTAGAATAAAATTGGCAATGACATATGGGCAGAAAAGCAAAAGCAGATAAGTTGCATCTGCAGAAGGAAAATTGGCTGCACTTACATGAAACTCAAATCCAATTTTGCACGGAGAAGCTTTTCACCATGGGTTGAATCATCCAAAGAAGACTTTGTACCATCATAGAAGGTGAACTCAGGAGAAACCACCTAAATGTAGATTTAAGCAATTCAAACAAGAATATCATCAGATTGCTACCCTAAAATAAAAAGAATTCAAGAAAAAGAGGCCCAACTTGATTTTTTTTTTAAGGCTCAATTTGAGGAAAATTCAAAGTCTATCATTTTCAATTATTACCATAACTAAGCAAGAGCAAACAAAAGTATTAGCAAGGATGAAACCCAAATGGTATTGTCTACCCAAATTGACAAAACTACACTTAAGTCTAGAGACATGGACATCATCATGTGATTATGTCATGCAATTAGTTAGGATTATGAATAAACAGTGTACAATATTTTATCAACATTAAATTCCATAAGCCAAATCTGTCAGAAGCTTGCTAATAAGCTACAGTGTCTTTCTGTCGGCTAAGTACCAGAGAAGGTTACAACTTGTCTAGGGGAGAATATTTGTAAAGCCATCTGTTTGATATGTCATTTTCACAATATATATCAAGTGCCAAAGAGCAGTTTTTCCAAAATTGTGCAGTGGGACTATGCATAGTGGCAAAGGTATAAGGTCAATAATAATGTTTGTGTTCTAGTTGAACAAGCTATAGTTTGCAATATAAGAGGCAAATAGGATTTGAATATGTCCACTTTACTCTATGAACTAGATAAACTACTTAGCCCGTCAATGATGAATGCCTCTGGATTACCCAACAATTGGTTCTAGTGGGTAGGGTCAGTTGGCCGTAGGTTTTAATAACTAAAGATGAGTCCAAAGGGTTATTATTTTTAAAAAGTTCCCCATGCTATCAAAAGAATAAAAAAACAAATTACTCTATGAACTAGAATTTTTCTTCTAAAAAATAATAAAAGGACAACAGGAGGACAGCAACAGGGAAGATAACTCACTTAAATTTAACACTACTATGGAGAGGGGATTAGTAGGATGAAAGAGAATGTATTTATCAAAGGAAGGTAGACTTACTTAGCTCAAAAGTACTCTTTCAAAATTTACCAACATATTTCTTGTCTTTGTTCCCTATTCATGTAGAAGTAGCACATCGAATTGAAAGATTGCAGCGAGAATTTCTAGGCAAAGGCTTGGCTGATGAATCCAAATTCCATTTGGTTAGTTGGGACAAAATTTGTAACCCATATTAGAATGGGGGGTTGGCTGTTCGGAATATGTCTGCTTAATGAAGCCCTACTAGGAAAATGGTTGTGGAGGTATGGTGTGGAAAGGGAGGCTTTGTGGAGGTGGGAAGTAGATCGGAAGTATGGGGGGGGGGGAGGGGGTGTTGGTGCTCCAAGGTTGTTTAAGGGACATATGGGGTTAGCTTGTGGAAGTATATCCAACAGGGGTGGAGAACTTTCCATCACTTAATATGTGACTTGATGCTTTGTGTGGTAATGAACGAGTTAAGGAGTCTTTTCCCTGAGCAGTTTCAAATGCTCAGGATAAGGAAGCGCTAGTGGCAGATCGTATGAAATTATGCAATGGCTCAATTCATTGGGAGTTGGAGTCGCTTTCATTGTTTTTAGAGTTATTTTTGTATTCTATAGCAGTCCGAGGCTATGGAGATGATAGGCAATGCTGGAGGCTGGCTATTCAGAGGCAGAAGTGGATCATTTGTTATTGCACTGCCCTATTGCCAAGAGTGTCTTTGCTCTTTCTAGGGTTCAGTGGGTGATGCCTAGGAGGGTAGTTTATTTACTATTGAGTTGGCAAGGCCGTTTTGGGCAACACTGCAATAAGGAGATTTGGAAAGCCATTCCTCATTGCTTGATGTGGTATATTTGGAGATAGATAGATGCAAGAAATTCTGATGGGTGTGAGAGGCCTACTGTAGATCCAAAGACACATTTTCTGAGGACTTTATTCCAACAGTAACAGCCTCCAGGATGTTTTCTTTCTCAAACTTGATGGAGTTAATAGATTATTGTTCTTTTAAATCGCAGTTTGTATATGCATATGTATACTACCTGTGTACTTGTTTATTTTTCTATAATAAAATTATTACTTATCAAAAAAAAAATTCAACAAACAAAAATATATGGATTTAGATGGAAAGGCAAGAGGCACCTTGGTAGAACTTCATCATGAGAACATCATAAATCTAAGAGAAGCAATTCAAAAGAAGTTGACTAAAGTCCAAAGCATAACAAAAACAATTCTGAACTTGTCTGAAGGCTTTTTGCCCATAATGAGAGATCCATTCTCAGAGAATTGTAGTTGTAGGCTTAAAATGGATTCATCAACACAGGATATCTGTTTGACTAAAAATTATAAAGGAGGATCAAACTTCAAGGTCTAACAGAAAAAATTAGGCTGTAAGCAATAATACAAACCGTCAACTAAGGGGGCATTTGGTTCACCGTCATGTGCCCTTGATGTGATGCACATTACGGTAATGTGACATTAAGGTGTTTGGTTCACTTAATTTTTTCTAACATTAAGGTAATGTAAGATTACAAAATATATCACATCACCCTCTTAAATGGGGTAATCTTACATTACAAATGGGTGGGAGATAATAATATAATGAAATGACAAAATTGCCCATAATAATAAATTGTATTTACAAAATTGCCCATATATATTTTCAAACCCTAGCCTCTTTCTCATCAAACTCAAATCCCAGCCTCCTCTCCCTCTTCCAAAACCCTAGCCTCCTCTCTCTATCGCCAAATCTCAAGACTCCGGCACCAATGACAAACACCACCGTCGGCATCATCTCTGGCGCTCTTCTTTATCAACGTCTCTTTCTCCTCTCCCACGGTATCCACCACCATAGTATTTGTTGCCCATGGTTTCAAATTCGATTTCGTTGGGCAAATTTCAATTTCGATTTTTGATTACCTGTGTTGAGCCCTAGAGTTTCGATTTCATATCCTCCATCTACATTTCACGAAGTGGTGGTGGAGATTGGAGAATATTCTTGAATTTTGGTTTGTTCTTTGTTTGTTTGGTTGGTGAGAAAGTGAAGAAAATGACTAAATTTTGTTTGGTTGGTGAGAAAGTGTGGGAAACAAAAACAAAATTGTTTTATTTTCTATGGATTTGAGTTGTTTGGTTAGTGAGAAAGTGTAATAAAAATGTGTCCCGTTATTTTCTGATTTTTAATTAAAAAATAAAATTTTGTTTAGTTACGTAAAATGGATATGTTTGGAAATTCAAAAGCAAAAATTGCAATGATCCTATGAATGTTAGGAGCCAACCAAACACAATAAAGTTATATCATTGTAATGAGAATACATGAATCTAACATCACAAAAATATCACAAGAATGTTACATTACTATAATGTAGCATCATGCAAACCAAATGCCCCCTAACAGTAAACAAAAGGCGAAAACAGTCTAAAAGAAAACTTTATCCGCAAATCAAATCAATGTTGGAAGTTTACTCACTTGGGTTTCAAATGTGAAACTCTGGATCCTATTTGGATCATTTTGAGAATATGAAGAGATATTTGAGGTGTCTGATGATTCGTGCAAGTAGTATTTACTCTTTTTGTCAACATCAGATGAGGATTTGTCCAGCAACATAACATCAACACCATCCTCCAATGAGACTGAGTAGCTACTATCATTACTCAAGTATGTATACTTCCTCAAAAGATCGCCATTCTGGATACATGAACAAAAAAATCAGCTTAAATGTTCATAGAGCTAATCCAAAAGAAATGTCTGTGGAAGATAGAGCTAATCCAAGAGTTTTTTTTTTTTTTTTGGGGGGGGGGGGGGGGGGGGGCGTGGGTGGGGGGGGATAAATTCGATTGTTGGGGGAGGGGGGATTTAAAACTGGACGTTTCCATTAGAAACATCATGAGGTGTCAGTTGAGCTACAAGGCTCTTGGCAAGAGAGAAGTCACAAACATCATCCTAATAAAACTTGAAATAAGCCAGTGTGGTATTTTGTGAAGCATAATGCCTGATATTCAGCAAAACTGAATTCATATTCATATTTGGATGCCACTAGAAACTAAGATGAAACAACTTAGCACATATAAACGAACACACAACAGAAATGTTCATAAGTAAGCATTCATGGAATCCTTAAAACTTTATTTGTTTCATTGTAAAATGATTTTAAATGTGAAATATTTTCAATGAAACTATTTTACATTTGAAAACATTTTCAATAAGATATTTTTAAGTGTTAAGTGTGATATGTAAGAAATTTCAAGCACAAACCACCAAAACAAGCGGCTTAGCCACCGGTGACCAAAGCCAGCAGTCCAGCGACCCAACTACTAGATGGGGGAGGAAAGCCACTATGTGTTTTTTTGTAAAATGTTTTACCAAGTTTTTAAAGGTAAACATTTACAAAGGATTTTACAGTCAACGGAAAATATTTTTAAGTTTGACCAAATTTTACAATGAAAAAAAATGGTAAAATGCTGAAAATACTTTCCGCAAAACATTTTTCAGCGAAACAAACAGAGCGAGCCTTAAGATTTTTATACATTGCAGAATAAAGGTCTAGAATTCAGCATTAACAGGAACAGTCCATGTTAGATTAGAATGTCGTTACATGAATAGGGTAAGACTTAGGTAGAGCTTCTTAGGTATTGTAAATTAGGTTCCCCAATTAGATTCAAACATATGGTTATACTGAGAATTTGATAATCCTTGGGAAATATAACATTGCTTGTATTACATTGGTTAACAAAAACATGTTTTTGAATTTAATTGGGGAACCTCATTTATAGCACTTAAGGAACTATCCTTAAGTTTTGCCCTGCATGAATTAAGGAGGTACCATGAACATCCTCATACAATGGCTACTTAAAAGAAATAATAATTAAACAAGGTCACATACTTAAACCAATAAAAAGTCAGTATAGACTTTCCATCCATACTCACACGGTTCAGAATTACATGGATTAACATGTTATTGAACTGAATTTGGAATGCTTACATGACAAAAAATACATTAGCTATATGATATCCACTATTTGATTCTACGCATACAAGGACAACTTTTCATTCACATATGGAACATGTTATGTTTATTATTCTCATGCCCAGTTCAAATTGATGTTTGGTAGCTCCTCATTCACTTCTTTTTATTTTTTATTTTTTATGATTCAATAGTTACAACAGGGGAGGGGGGATTTAAACCCTGGATGTAATGGACGTGTTAGGAGGTGCCAACTAGTTGAGCTACAAGGCTCTTGGCAACTTCTTTTTTTCATTGTCCTTGCAATGAAATTTTTGCCTCCTTCCTTAGCATGAGTTTCCTTACAGTAATCTGTTTTACTTGGATTTTTTTATTCTGAGGCATATTTTTACTCCACCTATATAAATATGATACAGATTTAAGTAATATCACAAATAATCAAAAATAGGTTGTAAGCACTTTTACCTCAATTTTTACATTAACAAACCGCAACCTCTTACCACGTCCAATAATTATAATCGGTCGATATCTGGATGAATGGAATTCCTTCACATCTGTTTTCTCACTTAAACAGATAATCTTTCCACAACCATCATATGTGTATTCATCAATGCCCAAAGAATCAGCAACTAATTGTCTACTTGGGGACAGGTGCACCACATCTTCGCTCTGTTTGTAAACAGGTTCCGAGAGTACAACGCTATTTTTCATACTTATTGGATCGTTTCTAGGATCCATGGTTTCATCCCTTCCTGTTATTGTTCCCAAAGCTGGAACAAAGAACTCACCCACAGCAAGAAGGAAATCAGGTACAACAAGAACTCGAGGCTGCTGAACCCGAACCACAAATGATTGGGATGATATTCGCCATCTATAGTCCATCAAGAACATTGTCGATATTGGCACATCAATGTCTAGTCCAGCTTCAGAATTTGTTCTCCTAGAACTGTCCTTGTTCAAGAAAAACGGAAAATTTCCTGGAGAAGCTTGTTTGGAAGCATCAGTAGATGATCCAAGCATCAGTCGCATCTCAGGTTTTGTATCAGGGCGAATATCTAGAATAGAAAATTTGGGAATGGTCACATAGAGGTCAGTTTCAGACAACGACGTCATCCGATATGATACCCAAAGACCTTCTAGCTGAAAAACCAAACAAACAAGGCAGGTAAGTCATACCAGCCAATGCTAGAAAAAGATATATTGGCATATAATATGAATGTCACTACATATAAAAAAACAATTATTTATTTAATTACATATATAGTCAATCTCAAAATCCATTTGCATTTAAAAGACAAAATTACTCACTGCAATCTGAGCTAAAGGAGATGACTCCTGAATGCCGTTACACAACTCTAACAAAGCATGGTCGACCACAACACCCACTATAGTAACAGTACGAGAGAGTAGCATTTGACTATTCATGTTGACCTTGTCAACCAGAACCTTCATGGCATCCTTTGAATCAGATTTGCTGCCTCGAAAACTTGGAGGAAGCCTAGGCTCTTCACACAAGTTCATTAAACCACAATCCAGAATAACTTTGTATTCTTTGTCAGACATTACACCATGCAATAAACCTACCTGCTTAAAATATCACCCATCAGTGTCAACTAAAGAATCATACTACACGCATATCCAAAAAATAAATGAATAATACTCCAATATAAGATACCATGAAACTAACAAACCAGAAGCATTTAAAATGCACCATAAACCTAAATTTTAAAATAGGACATCTCTGCATTCTCATTCCTCCACCTTTGCTAGGCAGCCCAAAATACCAGTGTCATTCAAGTGGAATCACTCATATTCTGACACTAGTGTTAGGCAGTCAAAGTAGAATCATAATACTAAAAAATATTATCTTTATAATTCATTTATAATACTCATTAATGAGTATTATATTTGAGAATTAATTATATTATAGGTCATTAAAAAATGTGAAAAATTATGATTAATGCAATTCAGCATACAAACATATTGTTTGAATGAACTCACAAATATTTAATTTTTTTGACTAACTTAACTACATAATTATTTTCTATATCTTTGATTGCATGTATTATTAAATTTCCTTTTGTGTTTTGCTGATTTTTGTTTCAATTGTTGCTAAAGCAAATAAATTTGAGCAGGAATGCCATATTCCCAATCTGCTGTTTTTTTATATATAAATCTTAGAAAAATAATCATATAAATCATTAAGATCAGTGTGTTTCAGTGACATTACTTGAAAGAACCCAAATTAAAATCCTCCCTCCCCCCTCAATGTGAGCAAAAAAAATATAAATTCCCTTTTATATTAAGAACTAGTGCAACACTTATAAAAAATTAATACTTATAAATGAATTTCATGTTCCTCATTAAACACATGACAATAAATTAATATTTTATCATAAAAGAAAAACATATTTTTTTTATAATTAAATAAAAAAAAAATTTAAAAATTACTAAAAAAATATATATAAAAAAAAAAAAAAAAAAAAATCCTATTGTTTTGATGAACAGAAAAGAATACTAAAAATATTTAAACAAATAATTAAAAGTTTTGGTAAGGTGGAGGTTAAATAGAGACTAATCTATTTCCTTCTCAAGGAATGCACCACATGGCAAAACCTAAGGCTATTGCAACTTAGAAGAGCAAAATTATTAGTTGGGAACTTGGGATAATATATAATAGATACCTTTTATTTTGAAGATTTATCAGCCAACGTATTTTTTTTATAGGTAAAATAAATTCATTAAAAGCAATCATCTTTTATTTTGTACATCAAAAAGACATAAAATAAAAAAATAAAAATAAAAAAAAGGAAAAAAGAAAGAGAAGTGAGTTTAAGAAACTTCATTTCTCAGGAAAAACCAGCACAGGACCTTACACACTGGTTTCTCAACAAATAAGTCAAAAGAAATCCAAGACAAATCATAAATATGATAAATAAAATTATAATTAGAAACAAACAGCATCAATTGAGCATTTCACTGAAGACAAATACTGCAAGGGCAGCTATTGATGTTATGAAACAAATCGCACCAAAAGTTCATATAAACTTACCACAACAAGAACAGACTTGGGTTTAAACTCATTGGAACCAATAGAACTGGGAGAAGTAAGCAAGCAACCCAAATATATTTTAAATACCTCAAATACAAGTAAGATCTGGCTTGAAATGAGTCAAGGAATATATATCTAGAGCTATAAAGATATCTCAGACAAGAAGGGAGATTAATTTTCCTCTATGACAGTATAACAATGTGCATGGTTATTGCCATTGCAGAAACTATTGAGCACAAAGAAACCACGAAAATTTTAACACACATTTTTCTACTGTAGTATGAAAACAATCTCTGGAATTTCAAGCACAAAACTTACCTTCACTTCTAGAGAAAATGTTGGGACTTTTCTAAACACGTCTCTCAAACTTCGGCGCACATAAACCTCAAATCCTTGGACTTCCCTTATCATTGGCTTACCTATACAACCATCGATTCCTACAGACATGTTGATCCCCAAAACCTGCAACATTGTGCAGGTGTGAACAATAAGTAATTAAAATTGCAACACTATAATTTTTTATTTATCTTTTCAAAATACCTACCTCAGCATGAAGAACATCAATATGGACAGCTGAAGGATCTTTCTCTGGGCTACCATGCCAACTAAATTCATTTGTCACATGCAGCTGGCCCAGGTCAAGTTGAATGAAACTGCAAAATACCAAAAGACTACACTCAAGAACTAAAAACAACACACATTAAGCTTACAAAACATCTAGTCAAAGCAAGAAAATAAAAATTCTATTTGCCCACAACCTTTAAAATCAAAAAAAAAAAAAAAGAGGAAATTATTACTATTATTATTTTTATATTTAAAAAGATAAAAAGAGGAGGACAAAAGGTTCCATAACCATATAAATCCAATGAGAAAGAGTTTAGCACCAGACTTTGTAGCCCTAATCTTAAAATAAAATAATATAAAATTCACAGCACAGTAAGAAGATGATTTGACTCAATTTCAAAAACCATGCTCCTTTTGAAAACTGAATGTGGTGATGGGCATAATCTTTTAGCCACAACTATGTTTATGTATGTGGTCTTTCTGCAAAATTAGACCTACAAGGGTGCAGTTCGACGAGAAATTGTATGAACTTGGGAATTTCATTGTTGGGTCAATAGAAAAGGATTTCAAGAAATCTTGGAGGAACTTGAGAGGACAGCTATGGAAAGCCAAAATCTCACAAAGCAAAATTAGAAAGAGAAAAAGGGGGTGTTTTCTATCCAAATATTCCACATAAAAAAGTAACGGTTGCCAACCCTGTCACTCCACTCCCATGATGACCCACCCACACCCACACCCACACCACCACCAACATTGCCACCATTATCCAAACACTACTACCATTTTTTCATTGTCAACACCACCATTACTAAGACCTCCACCATCATTGCCACCAACCATTAACATTACCAAAGGTCCAATGCTCCACAGCAAAAGCCACCATGTAGCTGCCAGTACCACCACCATTACACAACGCAACACCAAAGCCACCACCATCTCCAATGCTATACCAACCTCACTGCCATCATTCCTGACAGTCGCAGCCACACCACCAACACCCATCATGTAGGAACTTCCATCTATTAATACCAACACCACATATTCCAGCCACTGCCACTATCAACATGGCCAAAACTGTACATAGATTGCCACTATGGCCACCACTAACTCATCGCTTCCTCATAGTTGCCTGCAATACCACCACCACCAATACCATTGCCATCACCACAACCACTACCGCCTCTGCCAGCACCACACTCCACAAGAGCAAAACAACTAAATTACTTCAATTAACATAACTTTGGAATGAGTATACTCTTGTAATAAATACCCTTCCCTCTAGGATTCCCAGGTTCCAAATAAGTCATCCAAAAAACTACCTAGAACTCAATCAAATCAGCATTATATAAGAAGATGTAATGTGCAAATCTACGAACTCTTTGCTCTTTGAATTTCTTGGAATTATGATTATTGGAGTGTCAAGTGAAAGGTCCAGCTTTAGAGAAGCAGCTCCATCTATCTCATATTTCTGAATCAACCACTCAAAGTCACCAACTTTATCAGCAAGCTTAATTGCTTCTTCAGTGTGTGGGGTGGCAAGTTCCATAAAGTACGCTGTTATCTGCAGAAAGCATGTGTTCATTAAATTTTTCATACACTTAAAACAGAAAATATCAAAGAAAAAATGAAGATTAAGGAACAAATTTGCATAAGTACTTAAAAGAACCCAAGAGAAAATTAAACAAGTTCAAGAATGGTTAACACAGCTTAACATGTAAATGATAATAAAATTGTTAGAATATTGGTTAAGTGATAAAATTCACCCTTGCCAATCAGCTTAAACTTTTGGGAGTAGTGGTAACCTATCATGGTATCAAAACAAGTGGTTCTAAGTTTGAACCTTATCTCCACTCAACCTCTCATTTATTAGTTAAAAAATTCCATGTGTTGGGCCCCACTTATTGAGGTGGAGTGTTAAGTGATTAAATTCACTACTTCCTATTAGTTTTTAGCTTTTAAGACTAGTGGTAATTTATCAAAAACCATGCTAACTCAACTCAAATAATCACAAGTAGTTTTGAAACCTACCTCCTGAACAAACCTATAGAGAAACACAATGCGAACAGCAGAAAGTCGACCACTCAAGCTGTAATCATATCCTTCGTAATCATCATCTTCAGCACAATAAGATTTGAATTGGAACTAGAAAAGAAAGTGAAAAGAATAAGTGTCCAACTCAATTAAAAGGAATATAAATATAAAAGAAGAAAACAAAACGAAACCTGCAATGCATTAGTTTCTCATCGAAGAGAGGATAATGTACCTTGATAAGAGATTCAACTCCTGGATTACGTATATCACAAAGCCAACCCCAAAAATTATCTGTTCCAAGAGACATATCACGGAGTCTAAGATTTCCTAATGTGCCTTCAATGTTAAGAGAACTTGGGTGGACCTTTAAAAAAAAAAACCAAAAACAAATTACTCATGTCAGAAGAATAAAATATAAAAGATAACAGATATCTAAAAAAGATCTAATCTTGAACAACATATGAAATTTTAATTCAGTAATGGAGAAAAAATGTAATAAAACTCACAAAAATAATTCATGTAACAATTCTTTTTTATTGGCAAGCTACACACACACCCGATGGGTTTTGAACCCACCCTCTGCCAAGCACTTACAAGGAAGGATGTGCCAGTTGAGCTATTGCTCACGGGCAATTCATGTTAACAATATTGAAACAGAATAAGTTAAAGGCTGAAAGAAGTTGCTAATAACAAGATTTGCATCACCTTAATATCCAACAGGAAACTTTCTTGCACAAACATGGCAAGCTGGGAACCGTCCTCCTTGTTAAGATACACAGCAACACTGTCAACATTCATGCCTAAGAAAAATACTACACGACCTTTACCAAAACCCAGCAGCCCTTTAACATGGCCACTATCTTCAGTCTTCTCTTTGTTCATCAAAGGTTTATCTTCTGAAGTTTTTGTCATGTCTGTACTACTTGCCGCATAACTCACAGAGCTTATATCCAAGCCAAAACCTATTAAAGCAACAAGAGTGGGTCTGTTGCAAAAGAATTCTAGTTTGGACATGCGAACACTCATCTGAAAATTTTTCAATTGAAAATATTAGCATAGCAAACCAATATTGATTTTATCAACAAAAAGCAAACCAATGTTGATACATGTAGACTCAAAGTCCAAGATGCTCATCTTAAGTACCTGTGTATCTACACCATCATAATCAGGTGAAACAGAACTCCTTGTAGAAAAGGTAACAGATACAAAATCTGAATTATCACTGCCTTCTGCCTCATAAAAGATCTCGCCAAAAGTGCCCTTTCCTTTTCCCAGATCCTTTTCATGAGAAAAGTCTTCAGAAGACTCAAACCTAGTAGGGTCACTGATGTCCCCCATCACTCCATAATGAGCCATATCTATTATTTGCGAATAAATACCTGTATCTGATAAAGACATAAACTCTGGCAAAGCATCCTTGAATATATCATCGTCCTCAGGAAGCATAATAGACATCTCCTTCACAAGAGGATCAAATATGCCAGGGGAAGCAGATGATTTCTCATTCTTCTGCACAGAGCAAGCTAAATACTGTGGGCTCAAAGAGAGACGACCTTGAAGCTCATCTATAATCTTTAAGGAGTGCAGCTTCATCTTGACTCTTAAGTCACCTTCCCGACGAATTAAGTGAACCTATAAAACAAAATGGCCAAATGTTTGATGGAAAAACTACACATGAAGAATGAATGAAGATCCAGCTGCAGATATTTGATTTAACTAAGAAATTTTACTAGAGGAATAGCTAAATGATAAGCAACATAGAAAATCCAGTTGTAGACATCACATATACAGCTAACATATGTTTTCAGAGCTATCTAAACGGAGACTAGCATGCAAGAGGTGGTATCTCATGTAACATGTGAATGTAACCTCTCTTTCACACAGAAGTGGGATCCAAGAATATGGGTCCCGCAAATTTGAGTCCATACATTTATGAAAGGGGGGTTACATACACCCAATGCATAAGCTAACTTCTGTGCATGCACATGCTGAAAGTACAGATAAATATATCAACACAAAAATACCAACAAAGGATTTTGCATATTCTCATACAACCCAAAACAATCGAGCAAAAACTGATTGGTTATTCCCTATGATGACAGGGCAAGTCTATGACGGGGAGCCCAATCTCAATCCCATTACAAAGAGAACTCTCTCCAAAAACATGTCATAGCCAATGCACTGAGGCAGAGACAAATTAATTTGAAAAAATTGTGATATTCAATATTGTGCATGTCCTGAAGTAAGAATACCTGCATCTGTCATACAAGAATAGCTTGAGTTCAAAGAGGGAAGCTTGTGTTGAGGAATCAAGTCCCTCTTTTCCTATTAAACTTCCATATAGGACGGGGCTTTTCTGTTCTTTTTTCATTATTGTTACTTAGCTTCAAGGAAGCACAGATACGGACACGACAAGATACGGGACACAGCGACATGGCATTTCTAGAAAAACTAGAACACAACAAGGTGGGGATATGGAAACTAATTAAGTAATTAATATATTTTAGGTGTATTTTCTATATTTTAACCATATTTTATGTTTATTATTTCAAGTTTAAGAAATAAGTAAAGCCATAAAAATGTTTGAAATATACCTAAAATTAATTTAAAAGTAATAATTGATAATAAAAAAGTATATTGATACAGTTATCATGAATTCCTTTTCTTAATAAACTTTTATTTTGTTTAAGTTCTAATAAGACAAAAACTTGTACATGGTTAATTTGTCAAATCATTTTTTTTTTTTTTTTGATGTGTTAATTTATCAAATCTAATACTATATATAAAAGCAGAAGCCTTGCCCTACAATTAAGGCTGTTCTGCCACGTAGAAAAAAAATCCCAGCTAAAAATCCGCCACGCTTACAATTAAAAAGTGAAACATTATACTGTTTCAGCAACGCTAAAACACCGTTTAATATCCTCCTAATAAAAAAAGAAAACTAATTGGTTAAAACTTAAAATACGTCCAGAAGGCTTGATAAAGAGATAGAGAAAGATCAAAGTTCGTCGGAACTAAACACAAACCAGGAAAATAAATTTCACTCCATCGTTTCAATATTCATTCTAACTGCAACAGTGCCCATCTCTTCTCTGCAATTATTAGGAAGGTAAGTAAACTCTTTTCCAATTCAACTACTGTTTCTTGATTTCTCTAGAACTTTCAGTAACAGTAACAGTAGATGGTAAATACCATACCAGTAAACATACAAAAACTCAAAACTGGGTGAAAGAACTGAAAATGGGATGAGCTCTTTGCAGCCATGCCCATCCAGGAGAGAAAAACATCACCAAAGCTGGCCGAGAGAGAAAATCACCAAGAAGCAATAAGCAGTGGCCGATTAATGCACTGATATGAGGTGGGAGAGTTCCACATACTTGATCAAGTGATGGAGAGAGAGATCTGAAAAACTAGGTGATTTTCTTTTTTTAATTCTAGTTATCTAAGTGTCGCAACTGTGTTCCTGCCGTGTTGCGACCATGTCGAAAATCAATACATAATATATCAACAACAACAAGCCCTAATTCTAATATATAGCTTAGTTAGGATCAGCCACATGTATTATATATGGCCAACTGCGTGTCGGTACTCCAACACATCAAGGTTTTTGCCACATTCGTGCTTGCCAGCTTAGCTTGCAAAACAATGTCACTATTGTCTAGTATGACTTCCAACATTTTTTAAAGCAGGATAATACATATTCAGTTAAACAATAGAATATAACTAACTAAATATGATTGCTGCTCTGTTCATAAAGATTAAAATGCAGAGCTTAGAAACAGGGGAGCACTCCGACTACAATATATTTAAAATAGACACAAAAACAATGGGATTTTTCCTGGATCCAGTTCAGCAAATTTACTCTTCTTGAAAACTATTAAATTACCGCTTGTCCCAAAAGCTTAAGCTGATAGGAAATTATGAATTTAGTCATTTAACCATAATTCTAACACTCCCCAAAATGTGTGGGCCTAAAATCTCCCTTAATAAGTGGGGCCCCACATGTGGGACTTTTAATATTTTTAAATAGGAGGAAGAGTGGAGAGAGAGATGGAACTTAGGATCTCCCAGCTTTGATACCATGTTAAATTAATAATTGTCCCAAAACGGAAACTATTAGGAAATGTTAAATTTAATATTTTTCACCAGTAACTTCAGCCAAATTATGTTACATAAGTGAGAAGAGCCACATTTTACTTCAATTAAAATTCACAACCAGAAACGGAAGGTACCATAATAGAAAACAAAGTAGCTTATACAAACCTTTCCCCCACCAGCAAGAACCTCAAGAATTAGAGTCTCATCAAGTTTCTCATCAACGTCATCTCCAATCTGGATGATTATATTAGAAACCAAATTGCACAATCAGTAAGCCTTAAAAAACAAAAAGAACTAGGAAAAATAAGTAACAACAACAAAGCTTTAGTCCCAAATTTTTTGGACTCGGTTATAGATCCTCAATAAATTAGTCAGGGTTGGCAAGTAGGGGGCGCCCCAACAAGTATTTGTAGTGGAGTAATTAATAATAGAATGACTAAATTTTATGTTGGTTGTCAAGCCACTGCAATCCTCCATTTATTGGGCTAGGGAGTAGCTGTGAACAAAATATATGACACTAAGCACAAGTAAAGGCGGATGTCCCAAAGTTACTAATGACAAGACAACTTTTAAATCTGTAACATTATAAATAAATGCACCCCATCTGACCTTTCCATATATAAATAACTTTGATTCCAACAATGCCCCATTAATGACAAGGTCAGCTGTTTTCAAATTTGTGGTTTGAGGTTCACCAAACTCAGCTTCACGATCATTTTCTCCAAGTACATCTACTGATGGAGGTGCCTATATGCAGCATATATACAAATTAACTTTTCCAGTAACAAGAGACAAGAAGATGAATAATTCAAAGATTAATTTAAAAAAAAGATTTAGACCATACAGATGCTTGATATGTGGCCAGTATTAGTCCTTTCAACCAAGTGGTCTTTTCCTCCTCATCACGAAACTCTACAATCAATGTACTAGAAGATTCTAAAGCCTGGAAAATATATATTTAAAATAAGTTTTTCTTATGCATAGAAGAAAACAAATTCCATGCACACAAATAAAGCATATAGTAGATATAATGATATGTTTTCTCCCCCAACACATTAAGCATTTCACCACACAACGTAAGAAAGTATGCAAAAATTTCAGGACATTGCATATTGAAAAATTGCTAACATTAACTTTCCAGATAAAGTAAATATTCCTCAGAAGCAAAAACTACGTAATTGAAATCTCCCATTAAGAGTGCGTTTGGATTGGGCGTTTTCTGCCCAATCCTGCGTTTGCGTTTTTTTTTTTTTTTTTTTTTTTTTTTTTTCACGCGTTTTGGGTGTTGCGGCTACTGTTCATGCACTGTTCAATGAACAGTAGCCGCAAACTTTGACTTTTCAAATTTTTTTGGACCAATCACAGCACATCGTGTACTGTTCACGGACCCACAAATTTCACTTTTCAGCAACTTTTTCATTAAAAATGGGTCCCACGATACTATTCACACATTTAAAAATTATTTCGCTACAGTGTTTTTCAGTTTTCAGTTTCAGTTTTCAGTTTTCAGCTGTATCCAAACGGACCCTAAGTCAAATTAACCAAAATCAGCATCAACTGTTGGTCTCCACATAATTGTATTAGTTTTACCCAAGTACGTCAACAAGGAAATAGTGTCGCTCATGCTTTGGCTAGATGGGCAATTAAGACGCCTAATTTAACTGTCTGGATGGAAGATGTACCACCAGACGTTCGTCATGTTGTTCAGGCTGATTCAGCCTCTTTTGATTAATTAAATGAGTAAGTTTCATTCTCAAAAAAAAACTGTTGGCCTCCACAAAATTCAATGCTACTAAAATAGAAAAGTTTAGTGAATATTCAGAAATGAAAGAGAAACATTTGCTAAGAATATTTTATCAGCTGGAGTTGATAGGGGCTTTTCTTCATCAGCTGCAGTCTCATATTCCTCTTAATGAGGATGGAGATTGAGTGAGGTGGATGTTGAAGAAGAATGGAGATTTTGATATTCACCCTTTTTATAATGCTCTGAGGGAATCTTTTTCTGTCATTTTCCCTTGGAAAGGAGTTTGGGGGTGAAAGCCCCATGAAGGGTGTCCTTCTTTGTTTGGACAAGGGGAGAAGATTCCCACAGATGATAATCTTAGTAGAAGAGGTTTTATAATAGCAGATTGGTGTTGCATGTGCCAGTGTAACAGGGAGGATGTTGACCATCTCTTGATTCATTGTGAGGAAACCTCCCAGTTATGGAGTTTTTCTTTTTTTAGATCTTTTGGAGTCTCTTGGATTTAACCTAAGAGAGTGCTTGATCTTTTGACTAGATGGAGGAATTGGTTGGGAAGCATTCATAAAATATTTGGAACATGGTACCGCTATGTGTGATGTGGGTTATTTGGAGGGAGTGCAATAAGCGTGTGATAAGGATTTGAAGCATTCAGGGGACCAGCTCATTGCATTGTTTGTGGGCACTCTATTTGATTGGTCTTGTGCTTGGTGACTCACTTCTAGTGATTCCATTCCGATGTTCATAGACACTCTTTTCTCCTGTACATAATTTATTTTTCTTCTTGTTTGTACATATGTCTTTTGGCTATTTCATCCTTTTGCATGAAGTAGTCCTCTCTTTTCAATAAATTTCATTTATATATATATATATATATTAGGGAAAAAAAAAACATTTGAATATGAAAAGGTGTATGTGTGTGTAATTACCAATTGAAATGGACCATACTGTTAGTTTTAGTAGTAAGGCATGTACATCAACAACAACAACAACCAAGGCTAAGTCCAAAGTTATTAAGGTAAGCTATGAATCCTCAACAGATTAGTCAAGATCAGCCACATGCATTCTTTTCCGCACTTTATTTTATTTGGGACCATACTTTCTATAACTTCCTTAATTGACATGGGAAGAATTAAAAACAACCCCCTCTTAGACAACCAAATAAAAACTACTGAAAGGCAATAATTATTGTAATCCACATGAAAGAAACAACAAACCACAAAACAATATATTACTTTAAAAGAACTAAACTTACCTTCTGAATGTCCATCCCCCTGAAACTCACAGCAAGACAAAATGAAGAACCACCAACACTTGCTGGAGGAACCTCATGCACTTGTCTGCCAGCCATACTGCAATATCCAAATAATTTGAGTATAAAAGAACCTAAATATTGTGATTATTAAATCACTGAGAGCCTAGAAGATTAAATATCCAAGAAATACACAGAAGGAGAAGAGGAAAAGGAAAACCTTGTGCATCGCTGGTAGCTCTGGGACTTTTCTGACTCCAAGACATAGAGATATAAACCTGACAACACAAGGAAACATGGCTGCCAAGTAGCCACAGAATTTCCAATCCCCTGAAATAAGAAATTCATATTAGGAAAGTTTTTTTTTTTTTGAGAAACAGGAAAGATTAAAATTAGATACATAAGTACAGTGAACATCCAGCCAGCTTATTTCCCTTGGAATTAAGAACGCACCTTCCAGAATAGGATTCTAGCATCATTAGCAATATCTGCAGGACTCCAAGGAGCAAGTTCTGCTTGGAAATAATTGACAGTAGACTGACCACGGGCTTCCACTGTACCGTATAATATGTTTAACAATTCCATGAGTCTGCTATACCTTGCTGGTGAAAAGTGAATGCCAAGGTTTGGCACTTGAATAGAAATGCACGTTGATGGGTACCTAGGATGAGGTACTTTGATCTTCAATAAACAGGTGCACAAGTGCAATTAGCAAAAATTTCATTACTGAAAAAAACCAAAGTAACACATGTATCAAGCAGCATAAACAAATTATGTGATCATCATAGAAAAAACAAACCTGGTCAACAAGTACTACCATTCCACACCTATCAACAAGAGAACAGAAATTCTCAACTTTTTCTGTCGTAGAAGATACTATTCGCTGACTATTGTAATTTTGTGCGCCTAAAGCGCAGTTCTGACAGTTAGAACTAGAATCTGTAAAGAAAGCAGAAATATCTCTTCCAGATATTAAAAAACGAGAATATAGATTCTGCCTCTGGTCATCCAACTGACATTCCTGCAATAATGACTGATCATTTCAGCCAAACCAAACACACATAGAGCAATCGAAAAATTCATAACTCAAGTTGCATACCATGGTGTGCAATGTGAAATGACCAAAATCCAAAAGAAAATGGCTATCACATGTGGAGGAGCCACAAGTTTTGATAGGAATTCTAACTTTAGGGGCATCAAAATCAATGTCAAGAGCAAACCTGAAACACCAATCAGAAATAGAAATGGAATGAATGGATAATTACTAATTCGATAAGAGAGAAATAAAGCACACCAATAAAATGACATGATAAACCGAAAGGCGACAGAATATAGACTTCGATAGGGTAGAAATGAGACACGTATCCGACACCAATTAGTTGGAGTTAGGGCTTAGTCAAGTTAAATTGAGTGTATAACTACTGATAAAACAAATCAAATAAAAAAAATTATAAGAAAGTAAGTTCAAATGATTGATGTGTGCAAGAATTAAATAACCAAATAAATGAACAGAGAAAAAACATTAAGAAAGAAAATTGAGAACATGTGTTAACCTGCTCTGTTCTTCTAATACCATATGAAATTGCTCCTGTGCTCTACGAGTAACTTTCTCAATCTTCATCTGCACTTGGCATTGAATAATAGAAGATTAGTTTGACAAAACTTCAGTGCCATATAAAATATTTTGACATACATATTAACATTATTACCTGCAAAACAGTTGCAGTTTCCCAAGCAACAGTAGGACTAACTGCATTACTTCTCTTCAGAAACTCTAGAAAGCGATCACAACTTTCCATCAAAAGCTGCAAAACACAAGGATTTAGGAAGCTTCATACAATGGGGGAAGCAAAATGGTGGGGGGAAGGACAGGAGAAGGAGAAAAATGTACAAGTAGTTCACACACATATTAAATATTGCTGCATTGCCCTATTGCTTCAGATTTGTGGTCCATGGTTTTGGGTTTGTTTTTGAGTTCACTGGGCGACGCCAAAATCTGTTGAATTATTTGCATGCTGGCAAGGTTGGTTTGGTTGTCATCAGAATGGTTGCATTTGGATAATTATCCCCCATTGTTTGAGGTGGTGCATTTGGATGGAAAGAAATAACAGGAGTTTGGAAGATACAGAGGGAACTATGCCGGATCTCAAGTTATTCCTCTTTAGAACTTTATTGTACTGGCTGTCAGCTCTGAAGATTCTTTCTTTATCTTCTGTTGTTGATTTACTAGATTCATGTATTTTTGTAACTTATTGTTTACCCCAATATACTTTCTGCATACTTGGGTGACTTTTTTATATCAATAAATCTTTATTACCTATCCAAAAAAAAGCACCTTAAAAGACTATGAGTAGCGATTACCACTAGTCCCAAAAGGCTTAAAATAATAGGAAATTATGAATTTAATCACTTAACTATTATTCACACTTCCACTCACATGCGGGCTTCAGACTACCTTAATAAGTGGAACCTAACAAAAAAATTTTAACTTTTAAATAGGGGTAAAGTGGAGACAATGTTCAAACTTAAGAACACTTGCTCTGATACCAAGATAAATTACTTAATCCCAAAAGCTTAACCTTATAGGAAATTGTGAATTTAATCACTTATTAAAATTCTGATAAGTAATCTACAGAAGAAGATAGAGAGACACAACATCAATCATATATACAGCAGGCAAGGAAAATTAACTTTTGGCTACCCAACAATGGTACCATCAAACTAAAAGGAAACAATTGGAAAGGCTAGAGAAAATGTGGATAGCTTTCCATCTTTGTGGATTTAGTCAGGAAAAAGTTCTTTTGCAAGTGCAATTCATAATGAACCTCATATAGTAATTTTCTGGAGTGAGACCCAATACCAAGCATATTCTTAAAGTTGAAAACACAAGGTAGGGGGTATCAAAAAGGCATCTTAAGCAGAGTAAGTAACAACTCCTTTATGTATGTTGTTGAAAGCACACATCACTCTCAGTCCCTCTGTCCACAACTACAACTAAGAAATTACCGTAACGTGGCAGGGAGAAATTTTAGCTGAAAGCCTCCAATCAACATTCTCCCCAACTGGTGAGTGTACAAAACTAGCAGCTAATGCATTCACTTTCTGCTCATTACAGACACTCTGCATAATAAATGACAAAAACAATTACAAATAGTACTACAGCACAATTCATAAATTGAAAATAGAGCATCAACTGTATCTCCAGAAAACATAAGAATAAACACCCACCTAATAAAATTAGAAAATGTAGCAAAGTACAATAAATTTGGAAAACAAACTACTCAAAATTAGTTCAATTTGTTAAATTTACAAACAGAAATCTATTCTGGAACTCACTCAAATTTTTCGGAACTCGCTCAAATTTTTCAAAATTCCATCACAATCTAAAACATTTATATTGCATTTGCAACTTAATACCTTCCTTCCATCAAAACCTTGTAATATAAGGAAACAAACCTGCGCAAGTGAACCTTCAGGCGCCGATAATCCATAGAATCTCAACAACACATCACAGTGAGTACTGCGATGCTTAAACTTGGTAGACACATGAAGTTGTTCAAATCTACCACAAACAATCTCAGTCTGATTTATATTGATGATCCTGGCAGCAGCCTGACCAATTGATACAGTTACCAAAAATTGAATCATATTCTGCATGTCCTTTCCTGAATGTGATGTCAACTCGTCATCCGGCTGATGACTCAGTAAATTATTTATTGCCTGCCATTCCTCTTTAGTTAGTCTTTCCTCTGTTAGCTGTGATCCCTCAGGAGCATCCCCAACAGAGTCATCCTCGGCGTCTGCATGCCTAAGATATAAAGGAAACAACAATAAATTCCCATGAACACACAAACACAAGCTACAAGCAGAAGTTTCAGTGAAGCCACAGATAAGCAAGAAATTAGGAACGGCTCATAACCAAAGAAACAAAGACAGGGCAACATAATTTATTTCCAAGAAAAGGTAGCAAGATAAGAGTCCCCACAAACCATCTAAATGAAAGCCAGCTTCTCTTTTTAAGCCTCCTCTGTTCAGCTGCTTCCTTAGATTTCACAGATTCGACCTTGGCGTGTGCAAGTAACCTACATTATACATGCACTAATCACAAATTAGGACAGATTCTGATAAATTGCCTATTGTCCCAAAATCTTAAATCATTAGAAAATGGTAAATTTAATCACTTAACCATAATTCTACAACCCCCTCATGTGTGGGCCTAAACTCCCCATTAATAACTAGAGCCCAACACATGAGATTTTTGACATTTTAAATGGGAGGTAGAGTGAAAACAGGGATCGAACTTAGAACCCCTTGCTTTGATACCATGATAAATTACCGATTGTTACTTAAAAAAAAAAAAAAAAAAATACCAATTATTTCAAAAGTTTAAGCAGTCAGGAAATGCTGAATACCTAACCATAATTCTAATAAATTCAAAGACCATATTCTCTGTTTAGGTAACAAATTTTATCAAAAAAGAAAAAAGATCATTTGAGTAAAAGAAAATTAAGCGGTAACTAAAGAAGATTGAAAAAAAAAACCTCAAAAGTTCCAAGGAACACTAATTTGCGTACCTCCATAAAAGAATTACTTTGGAATCAAGGTCTTTCTCAATTTCTCTAATTTCTGCACTGTTAACATTTGGCATATGTTGCAGTGAAACAGCATACAACTGAACATAACGACGACGAAGATGACAGAAATGCTGAATTCGGTCCCACGAGAATCGGTAACTGAGTTCAGAAACAGGTGTAAAGTCAGATTCAACTTTAAAACTGACTCTTCAAAGAGCAAACTTCAAAACACAGGGCATAGCCAATATAGATGTGAAAATATGAACCACAATTTCCAAATTATAGGACATTTTTCTATTATCTATAAGTTTTCTCATTATTGATTTAACAGATTTTGACAGAATAACACATATATTACCACAATTTCTTCTGCTGCAGGCCAGCTTGAGCAGCATACCGCCACCACAAATGAGGGCCCTCTGAAACTGGCACAACAGGTCTTAAGTGAGAAACTTCAACATATGCTTTGTATCTTGACACAACCTCCAGTAGTCTTATCCAATCATGATATTGTGCCTGTGCAAGGGGAAAAAAACTCTTAAAAAGTTGATTCAGGAACGCCATTTGCATGCCAAGAAAGTACCAAAAAGGAAGAAATTTGCAATCCATTTTCTCTTATAAAATTGAGCAAAAATTATTGAAGGAAGACAACCTCTGTAATTGTTAAAGAGACATCACTTAGGACAAGAGAAGCCTTCTCAAACGGAACCTCTGGATCAGTTCTTTCTTGATTCCCAAGGCGATGATATTTTAGGACTCCATTAATAGGTGACACCACATAGTTACGATTCATTGCCCACTTAGACACCATTCCATGGTCAGCAGCTGGTTCATTTATACCATCTTCAAATATCTAGTTAAACATCAAACCAAAGAGGTGAACAGAACAAAAAATAACACAAAATGTCTGATTTTACTATGTTACCAAAAGCAAATGCAGTTAATTATTAAAGTACATGGGCTGGTACTTCGATAGTACTGGGAACAAACCTCGATCCACTCTTTCGGACTGAGATCCTCCCATCTCTTGTCTATGTCCCAAGGAAGCCTATCTGAATCATGATACATAGCAAGTCTCTCAAGTTGCAACGACTGTAAGAAGAATAATATGCATTAGTGCAATTACTTTGGTACTAACTTTGGTCATGCATTAACCCAAAAATAACAAGAAAGAAGATCATCCAGAGAGCCTTCATCAACACACAACATACAAACTCTGATAATTTCCCTCTAATAATTTCAAAAGCTTAGTTCCTTAACTACACACAAAAATGTAGTCCTAAATCATGATTCATCATTCATGGGATATAGATGCATCTAGATTTCCTTTGCAAATTCACCTATGCAATAATTACTTTATGGGGTCCACATGTAAGGGCCAATTGAAGTAAAATTCATGTGGTTTTATTAACAGTCTAAGTATGAGTCTTTAGGGTTAAAACAGTTTTTTATTTGGGTTCTTATTTTATTAGTTATGGTCAATTTTATATTCAGGAGCAAATCTGTAATTTCAGCAATTCCTAAGACTTAGGAGTCTTTTCGTAATTTAGTTGAATTTAGAATCTTCTTGGAGATCCTAAATATCTTAGGTTTTATTTTCTTTGGGTCCAAGTTAGTCTTTTATTAGGTTTTACTTTACTAGTCAAACTAGGAGTCCTGGTACTAGTAGGAGCCCTAATACTACTAGTACAAGAAAGAGTCTTTACATAAATTGTGTTCAATGTATTCACATAGAGGCAAGTTGGCCTTTGCGAGTTCTTTTCTCCCTTTCTTCTTCTAGGGTACAATTCAAACAGCCCCAAAAACACCATAAAAACCTCTCTTTTCTTCTTCCTTACAACCCCAAATCAACCCCTTTCTATTACCTATCAAAACCCTAAATCTCCACATACTTTTTCTACCAAATAGCCAAACTCATCAAATTGCCTTCTAATTCCTATGACACCACATTACGCCTTCTTAAACAATTCTAAACCTAGATCTACAAGTTCTCCTAACCCTAAGCCCATCACAAACACACCTAGACATCTTCCGCAATTTGTCCTACGTCATCCCAAGTGTACAAGCTCCTTGCCGGAATTTGATCTATGTGTGCTAAAATAGCAACAAAAATTACTAATCTTTATTTTTAAAGTAAAAATTTTATTAAAGAAAAATAAACAAGAAGTATGCAGGTAGTATACTAGATGCAAATACGAACTACGATTCAAAAGAACAATAATCAATAAACTCCATCACATTTGATAAAGAAAACTTCCCTGAGGCCAGTAACCATTGGAACAAAGTCCTCATAAAATATATCTTTCTCCATTTATTTATATTTTCAAGTGTTTGTTTGCAGGTAAAATTAAAGTGTGATCAAAGTTGTAAAATATTTTCAGTTGACTGAAAATCCTTTAAAAAAAGTTGTAAAATCTTTTACCTTTAAGAATTTGGTAAAACATTTTACAAAAATAAATAGTGGCTTCCCTCATCCCATCTAGTGGGTAGGTCACCAATCTGGTGGGTTGGGCAACTGGTGTCGGCTGTCCTGTGTCTGAAACCGTTGTTCCAACAATCAGTACTGGAGATCTGATAAACCGAAGCTGCCGATCCGGCAACCGATTCTGGCGGTCCGATCACCAGATCTTCAACAACAGCAACTCCAGTGGCTGAGCCATCGGCTTTGGTGGTTTGCTTAAAAAATTTTACTTGTCGTACCAAACACCTAAAAAAAATTTACATGTAAAATCTTTTACTTCAAAACAAATGGAGCGTTCGTGTCTATAGTTTACCTCTCACACCCATCAAAATTCCTTGCATTTCTCTCCCTCCAAATACACCACATCAAACAAAGAAGAATGACCTTCCCAATCTCCTTATTGCAATGTCACCCAAAATGGCCATGCCAACTCACTAGTAAATCAACAACCCTCCTAGGCATACCCCAAAAAGAGCAAAGACCATATCCCATAACTTCTTGGCAATGAGGCAGTGCAATAACAAATGATCCACTGTCTCTCCATAACCCTTACACATGCAACAATAATCACTAGAATAATATTACATTTTCTCATGTTTTCTGCTGTTGTTAAAATTTTCGCAAATGAAGCTGCCCAAAGAAAGAGTGCTACTTTTGTTGGTGCCACAGGCATCAGATGTTTTTCCAAGGAAACAACTCATCACCCTTAGGAGCGAAAGATCTATAATAAGTTTGGACCTCAAAACCCTTTCAAATAGCCAGCCTCCAGCATAGCCTATCATCTCCACAGCCTCACACTTCTATAGAATACAATAACTCTAAAAGCAGTGAAAATTACTCCAACTCCCAATCCTTGAGCCATTGTGTAATCTCATATGATCCGCCACTAATGTATTCTCTTCTTTTTCTTTTTTTTTCATGAAAATTACTAATCTTAGTTATTTGTGGGTTTATTTTCATGGAATCTATAACATATTCATATCATTTTCCTTTCAAGATATGCAATATCACTGTATCATATTAAATCATCATGTATCCATGACATATTCACGTCATCATCATTTTAAGATATAATATATCTATGTATCATGTTACAACATATCCATGATATAAAAACTGCATGTAATTAATAATTGAAGTCAATAATGTCACTTAAACAAGAGGACTCATTAAAATGAATTTTCTCACCCCCACCCCTATCCACCTATAAAGGAGGGAAATAAATATTAAAAAAAATTAAAAACCTTCATTTTGATTCTTTTTTTATTCTTTTCTAAAGAAAGAAATTCTTTCTTCACACTTATCAAAAAAAAAAATTTCATTGATGACATCAGCAAGGGGATCATGGCTCAACACAGTTTACCCAAACAATTGAGCCACGAAATATATAAATTAATCCTACTTTTAATCGATGACAGCGACAAGGGATAAAGGATCAATATGTTTAACAAACAATAAGCTTTGAGGGGAGTGGGGAATAGGGATCCTCTGATAAGTACAAGTAACTCAACCCCATACAAGATTGAACCCGTGACCTCACCCTTTGCCCATTACCTATAGAGAATGGAAATGCAATTTAGTCTAAAGACCATCTCATAAGATTACTTAAGTGTGGGATCAGTTCTTTTTCTAATTCTTTCCGAAATCTTATAAAACTTTTTTATGGCACATTTGGTAACGTTATAATAGACCATGTAATGGAATAGCTATTCCTTAGGAATAATCATTCAGTTGTTTGGTTGTCTTTTTATTACAAGGAATAGCAATTTCTAAGGAATGACCATTCTTTAAAATGTAGAATAACAATTCCTATTTTAGAGAAGATGGAGCGAAGACTAGCAAGTTGGAAGAGATTGTATTTATCTAAGGGGGTTAAGCTAACTCTTATTAAAAGTACTCTCTCCTCCTTACCTACTTATTTCCTTTCCATTCTTCCTATACCTAGTAAGGTTGCTAATCGCATGGAGAAATTACAGAGAGATTTTCTTTGGAGTGGTATTAGTGGTGATTCTAAATTACACCTAGTGAATTGGGCTAAGATTTGTAAGCCAATGCAGGTTGGGGGGGTGGGGATAAGACGATTGCGAAGCTTTAACTCTGCCTTGTGGGTAAGTGGTTGTGGAGGTATGGTTTAGAGACAGATGCATTATGGAGGAGGGTTATAGAGGCGAAATATGGGAATGTTTGGGGTGGTTGGTGCACGAAAAAGGTGACAAATGCTTATGGTATTAGCCTCTGGAGGTTTATTAGAGGTGGCTGGCTTAATTTCTCTAAGCTCCTACAGTATGATGTGGGTGATGGTACTAGAGTGAAGTTTTGGCAGCATGTGTGGTGTGGGGATTGTACCCTCAAAAAGGCCTTTCCATATCTTTTTTGTGTTAGTAGGGCAAGGAACTCTTCAGTGGCGGAGGTTATGTGTTGGTTTGGTGGGAGGATGCATTGTAATTTTCAATTTTGTCATCCACTGCAGGATTGGGAGAAAGATTCTTTTCATCGGATTATGGACATTATTTACTCTTCGAAAGTGCGGGAGGTTGGCCTTGACAAGGTTTGGTGGAAGCCAGCAAAGAATAAAGGTTTTGAGGCTAGAAGTTTCTATCTTGCTTTCTACCCTCCTACTCTTTCCTTCCCTTGGAGGTTGGTGTGGCAATCGAAGGTTCCTCCAAGGGTGGCTTTCTTTTCATGGTCAGCTTTCTTAGGTAAGATTCTTACAACTGATAACCTTTGCAGGAGGCGCATTATTGTTATTGATTAGTGCTACATGAGTAAGAGGTGTGGGGAGTTGGTGGATCATCTTCTACTTCATTGCCCCATAGTTGTTGAGCTATGATCCTTGGTGTTTTGTTTGCTTGGACTTCATTAGGTTATGCCAGCATTTTTCTTGTTTAATATTATATTAAAAATTCCAAATGTAAGATGATCCACCATCTCCCCACCATGGTTTTTAGACCCGATTTTTTAACTATTGGGGCGAGAGATAAAACCTAAGATCCCCACCTTTTACTAAAGCTTATACTGACACGCTAACCACCAAGCCAAGCTACTTTTTTGTGTCATTCTTAGATTTCATATTATATTTATTTTAAGTTTAGATTATAATTTTTCAATTTATCATATTACCTCTCTCTCAATCTCTATTATTATTTGATGATTTTATTGGTGGTTCAAGAATTATGCTTTTACATGTGAATGTGTAATTTATAAATTTATGTTGAAAATGATTTTATTTTAGACTAAAATGTTTTTTATTTAAAGATTACTAAACACAATTTTTTTTAGACTTGTTTATGCTTTATTATTTTCTATTAACTTTATAAAAATTGTGAAAATTCATTTGAAATTTATTTAAATTTGTTTAGATATTTTTTTAGTAAAATTTTGTTAATTTTTATCATTTTAATACCTATATTTGTATTTTAATTACTATTAAATTAATTTTGACGTCATCATGGTTTGACCTCGGTTGAACCTCAATCCAACCTTTAAAACCTTGAACCTCTCCTTTTTCCGTTTCTTTGAACGGTCCAAGTCTGAAAAGCATGCTCCCCACTACACCGACACATACAACACCACCCTGAAAAGCATGCTTTCTTTTAACTTAAAGTCTGAAAAGCATGCTAATGATTGTCACACGAGTTCTGTTAGAATTTCTTATTGATTGCTTGTAATAGATTCAAGTACTTTATGCTCATCAACGTGAACATGAAATACTCTTCTATAAATAAAACTTCTATTACTTATCAAAAAAAAAAAAAAAGATTCATGAAATACTCTTCTATCAATAAAACTTCTATTACTTATAAAAAAAAAACCGATTGTCACACATGAGGATCTTCCCCCATGCCACACTCCAAGCAAAAAAAAGAGACCTGCAGTAGGGCCTTAACACTCCAAATACTCTTCCACAGGATGCCAGGGCAATGCCTTGTGACACTCTTCACTTAACTATTTTGGTAAAAGAAGCATCACAAGAAAAAAGAAAACCTCACCTTTCGCAATTTATCCAAAGCACCACTAGTGTCAAAGGTTTCATTTCCCCACTCATCCATTGTAACAGCAGCAAGTTTGGCCAAAGTAACACCCGAAGAAAATGGATGCCCGGGATTACTGCAAAACAAACAGTTGTTTTTCAACAGTCAGACAGTCGGTATTTAATCCCATTCATAAACAAATCAGGATAGTAGAAATAAACAAACAGATAAATAAAGATCTCACGCTTCAACAGAAGACAGAAACCATCAGAAAAAAATGTGTCCACCAACCTGACAGAATCCTCATATCTAATATGTACATTGCTAATCGATATCTTAAGATTTCCGATAATAGTAGCAATTAGAGAACCTAGCCACGAATTTCCAGGAGGTGGCTGCCAAAAAAAAAAACAATAATATGAATTGGAACACCAAAATGTGAATATATCACCATGTTTTCTCACAAACACTGGAATTTAAGAAGCAAGCTTGAGCAAAACATACTCATGCACTCTGAAAATACAATCATGAAGAAAAGGAAAAAAAAATAAAACAACTTGGCCAAACATCATGCCAAAAATAAACGAGACGGAAAAAAGTAAAGGTGGACTTAAATAATTTATAATAAAAAATTAGCAGTATATACTGGCTGCCTAAAAGTATAAGTATGATCACTAGTAGTTAGGAATCAATTGCTAAAAAGTTTGAAGAAGCAAAGCTCCTCATGATTATAATGACTTCCAAAAATATCTAATTGGGCCTTATTTAATTGTTCAACCATGCAAATACCATCTTACACCACTTTCCCTTACCTTGTCATAAATTGATGCTACCTCTAGCTTTGTCACAAACCACCCATATCAAATTAACTTGACAAACCATGAACATAGAAAGTTGCATGTACCCCCACAACATACTCCATAATACCTTACTAGACCAAACTATATTTATTTATTACAGATGCAAAAAAGACAAGATCTGAATGCCAACCCTCAATATAATACAGTACAACACAAAATCACACCAAAAATAAAAATAAGTGAACCACAGTGGTATCTCTTCTTTCTGTTTTGCATGACAGAAATAACAAGTGGGTTGCAACCACATTCTTTTCTAACCTGGAAAAGAAATAAAACAAGACAAACAAACTTACAAAAAGCCAAGTAGAAAGTATGACAGAGTAATACAAAATTTGGGCAATAGATCTTGCTTTTAAATTCCAATCTGATTGAGAACTTCTTCATGGCTTCAACAAAAGACGCAACCCAAAATTTTGGCTTCACAATAGAAAATACCATGAACATCAACCAAGACAATCATAGCAGTCTTTGTAGCCAGGATGAGAAATTGTCAATGCGTACAAATTAGAAAGTCCGACAATGTAACTATGACAGACAAAATTGAAACATTCACTGACAAATGAAGCAAGATAAACATAAAAAAATAAAAAATAAAATAAAAACCTACCAAAGTATGAAAATCACTGCTAAAAAAATAAATTAAAACTTACTATCTATAAAGTAGCTCTATTAGATCATGATTAATTCCTATACTCATAGGGGCATTAAATTTATATGCTTACACTTCCTAGCTTTGACCTTGATATTGCTTCCAAGGTTGCTGACTCTGCTTCCTGCATGCAAGAGGGAAAAAGTATTTAAAAAATAATAATCATCAAGGACAAAGAAGGAAAGTATCTTCCCATATGCAATGGTAATAAAAACACCAACAAACTTACACAAGTATGCCATTTCAACATAAGCATATCACAAAATCCAAATTCTAGGCTAATTACAGAAATTAACAATTTTTATGATTGCAAAACTATGTGTCTGGGAAAAGAATTTACTATATTGACCATATGCTTTTATCTATTTTTCTATGAGTAATGAAAAATTAATTAAATGGAGGAGAGACAACAGTTTGTGTAAAGAATAACAAGAATAAAGAATTACATATGAAATGAAAGAGAATCAATAAAATCTACAACCGAATGTATGTCACATGGGCCAAGGGAGCTAAACCACTCAAACAACATTCTCACAAATGATCATTTTAGCACCATAATTGAGAGCTCCATTCCATTAAAAGTTCAGTTGTTTCTATCCCTGCATCAGGAGGTTGGAAATGATAGAGTTTGAAACTTGAGATTTTATAGGGACTTCCACGATTGGGAACAAGAAGCAGTCTTCTCTTTCCTTGACTTTATTCAATCCCAGATTCCTAGGGGTGTTGGGTGTGATAGTCTTCGTTGATGCCTTCATGGTAATGGTAAGTTTGATACCCGGTCCTATTACTATGAGATTCGGGATGTTCCTAACTCCATTTTCCCTTAGAAGGGTATTTGGAAAGTTAAGGTTCCTAAAAGGGTAGCTTTCTTTTTGTGGACAGCAGCTCATTGTTGGATTCTTAATTTGGATAATCTCATGCTTAGGGATCTCTCTTTGGCGAATCAATGTTGTATGTGTGTTGTAATAGGGAATCTATGGACCATATCCTTCTTCATTGTCCTGTAGCACATTCTTTATGGGTGCATTTTTTTTTTATAAGTAAGAATGATATATATACAAAAGGCTACTCTATGCATGAAAAGCACAAAGCAAACCCAAAAATTACAAGAAAAGGGAAAGAGAAAAGAAACAAAAGAAAACCAAGCAACAGATTAATTACAAAAGAGAAGAGAGCTAAGAAAAGAAGGGAGAGAATCACTAGTCGTGAGTCCCCAAGCCCAAGACCAATCAAATAGAGTTCCTCAAAAGTCCGCATATGCTTCAGGTCTTTGGGATTCAATGGGTCATGCCAAGCTCTAGGGAGATTTTGCTGTTTTATTGGAGCCACAGTGCCAGCGAACTTTTTTTGATTGCTCTAGGTGTTGGGGTTCTTCGAATTGTTCTTCTATCATAGAGTTTCTTTTTTTCTCTTAGAATAGTCTCTTGAGTTCTTTATTTCTTTGTCTCTGTTTGTTGCTTTTTCCTGTGTTCGTCATCATGAACACCTTGTATTCTCCTTTTCTTTTTTATTATCTTTTATGAATAATATGACTCTTATTACCTATCAAAAAAAAAAAAAAGGAACTCCAATGTTTACCAAACCAAGCCCCCACCCCAAGAGGACCACAACCTTCTTGGGCATCACCCGACGAACATAAGAGCCAAACTCTGCAAATCCCAAGCTATCAAATAATGGATTAATAAATGATACACAGTTTCACCACTAGACTTACACGTACAGCAACAACCAACCAAAACAATACTCCAATCCACTAAATGATCCATATGCTTTTACCTATGTGTATTTGAAGATGATTCATAAGAGAGGAAAATCATGCATGGAAAACATCTTAAAGTGCCTCTCAGAAGGTATAAAGAGACGCATGCACAGACACACATGTATATCAGAATTTTACCTCAATCTGTTGACGTTTGGCTTCAAAAAGTTTTTCCCTATCCTCCTCCTGAAAAGAGTATTGAAACAAGATAAACCCAGACAAGCCACAGACCTCTCTTTAGTGATAACTGATAATGATATCAATTATTTCCATTAAAGAGAACACCGTCCTACCTTAAGAGTTCGACCATCAGGAGCTGGATGAGCAAGAACAAAAACACGATCAATGAGAACAATCACAGGTTCTTTTCCCAAACTTTTCCAAGGAACCTGAAATTAATAAGGCAAAAGGTGAAATGAAAGAAATTATAAAAATTAGAACATAAACAGCAGATTTCAAAGCACATTAGGAAACTAAATTATAGTCTGGATTTCCAGTCACTGTGAACATCAAGTGAATTACTATTTTGATGACAATGTTTCAACAATATGTCATCATATCTCCTACCAACAAAATTTGACACAAATATGCATAACCTATAAATTATATTTGAAGGCTGATAGTTTCACTTCCCTGACTCTACATATTTAGCACTTTTCAAGTTCCCCACTTAAAATATTTCAATCTATAATTTTTGTATAAATTAGTAATACACTAATAGCAGCAAAAACTTAAAATTTCTAAGTATCATCAGTAATAAGAACAGCCTAAATGGATATTCAATTGGTTCCCTTCTTATGGCAGCAGAAAGGGCCATAGAAGACACCTGAAGGATCCTCCCAACTACAACAAAGGCTTTTCTTCACAAGAACAATTCCCTTCTGATGTTCCAAAAAAGGCTACATGAACAATTAATTTTACTAAAACGTTATCAATCAAGATAATAATAATTTCTTTTCAAAAAGGCAAAACATAATGGATCCATATACGAGTAAGGACAAAAATTTGGTCTATTTTATCAAGACATGTAATGAAATGCGGCATACAAACAAACTAGAAAGACCAGACCATGTCTCATCCATCTAAAAGAACAAGAAATAATTCTACCTAATAAAAGAATGATAAAGAAAATAAGATGAAATTGATGGGAAAAAATAAAAAACGAGGGTTAGGATCCAAATGTCAGCCATTGTGCAATAGATACCAAGAAATGCTACCTTTAATGTTATGGTACCAACAAAACCAGCTTTCACAGTGACCGGAAGTTTTAGTGAATTTAGTGCCTCTGCCTTCAATTTCAAATCTTTGAGAACAACATCACCTGTGAAAGATATATAAGGAACATTTTAAATGGATCTAAAATTCTTTAACTTCATAGAAAAAATTAATCATCACTGATTTTTTTTTAAGTAAAAAAATTATATTCAAAATAAATAAATAACAATAAAGATAGCACCTTGAATACACAATATGTGTACCAAACTACCCCTTAAGAATTACAATCACAAGTCCATGTAGTCTATAAATTCTAAAAAAGGCAAAAAGATATTCTGCCAAAGGCAATAATTCAATCATGAAAGCATCTCAGCACAAATTATTTGAGATTTGACATGATTTTGTCAACCAAGGTCACATCAACAAGTCAAAACACATTTGTACCAATGAACTCCAGTATGTTTCACATATTTAGTAAACATATTGCTTCTAAAGGAAACAACTCAAAAAGAGAGGTGCAGGATCAGTACACCACGGCATACAAGCAAGCTAAAGATCAGGGAATAAACCTTTCCAAACACTGATTCTCAAAGCCTCAACTGAGAGTCCATGGACATATTCACCCAAATACCTTCGAAGCAAATGCAGAACCTGCCAACAAGGATCATAAGCAACCGCTTTATCCACATGATTTCCAGACAGAATTATTAAAATATAATGAAGTATAACACCATCTCACATCCATAAGCTTTAGAAAAGTAACATAAAACAAGCTCCGAATCAAGGATGTAATAAAAAAAATTTGCACAAATTGTCTTAAAGCACAGTATGATGATAAGGAGGAAGAACAGAGAAAATAAGAAGGGATTAACAAGGACAAGTTCATAGTCCAAATGAATAGTTCAAACTTCCCATATGAAAGGAAGACCAAGAGTGCGCCAAGCTCTCTCAGATTTTTCCCTTTTTTTTAGAAGTAAATAAATAAGAAAAAAAAATTATAAGTACAATGGTTACAATAGAGTAAGTAAATAAGTATTTTATTGAACACAACTACTACGTACACACGAAAGTGAACATTAAGAAGTCTAAAGAATTACATAAAGTTATGTACATAAAGATGATGATTCTAAAAACTCAGGAATTGAGTTGGTATTAATGAAACCCCAAGCCCTAGACCAATCAAACAATGATCTAGAAAATAGCTCTATATTACTTATCAAAAAATTGTAGCTCTAAAGATTCCACAAACTCAAATGTACAAAGATTATGTTCCTGCAGCAAAGTCCACATTAAACATAATGGGACAAAGTTCCAAATATCCAAAGACTGCTTGCCTACCCAATTTTGCCATCCATCCAAACAAAAGCTCAATGACCTTTTCCAGTAGAACCCAATGAAACCCAAAGGAACGAAACAAAAACTCCACAACATAAAAGCAACACTACAGTGTAACAGAAGATGCTCTACTGTCTCCCCACTACAACGACACATACAACACCACCCCACTAGTGTGAATCCTCTCTTAATGAGATTATCACAAGCGAGGATCTTCCCCCATGCTGCCTGACCCCAAATGCACAATTAGAATTTTAGAAGGGATATCTACCCCTTGTTTCCACAAATTCTACTACCTTTTTTTTGTTAAGTACAAATTTTACTACCTTAGGGCAACCATTAGTCATCCTCATGCATAACCAGGAAATTTCAGCCACAATTCTCTTATCCTGCTCCCGTAAGAAAGTACCCCTAAATTTTCAAAAAAAGTATGAATTTCAAACCTATCATCCTTTTTTGTCTTGTCTCTCATCTATCCCAATGTTCTCAATTTCATTGTCAACTTATAGATTTTTTATTTTTTTTAATAGGGAATAATTTTATTGAAACGAGACTACTTCATAAAAAAGACACAAAGTAGCCAAAAGAATTACAAATGGAAAAAATATCTACACATGAATTGACACTATGAAACCCAAAGCAAAAGACCACCATAAAGAGAACTAATGAAAGATGCTTGCAATTGAGTCAACATATACTCCACATCTTCAAAAGTACATCGATTCCCCCCCCCCCCCCCCCCACATACAGTCCACAGCAAACATAAAGGGAGAAATAATAGTATTTTTTTTTATTGTTAAAAATAATTTCACTCAAAGTAAACAAGAGAAAAAATACATAATACAAGACTTCCCACAAATGGAGATCACAAAGTCAAAAGCATGCTATCTAAGTGGTCTAAGGAACAACAAGACAGGATGTTGCCTAAGACAACCATTTAGTCAAACAAACACCTTAGCAAGGACTGACTCATAACATGAATTGGATGGTCTACAACATCAAAAGTTCTACCATTACGCTCTAGCCAAATTGTCCACAAGACGCATAATGGGACAGAATTCCAATCTTTAAATCTAAGATGACGTTGAAACCTCCATTGCCTGCAACTTAATAATTGTATAACTGTCTTCAGTGTAACCCATGATACTTCAAACAACGAAATACAAGCAACCATATATCTCTCACCACTGTACAATGACACAAAAAATGATCAACAAATTTGCTACTAATAAATATATTGTGGTTTGAAAAATGGCCCACCATTAAAATTTTGTCCAACCAGATGATTTTGATGTACCATAGTATATAACCTGTGTACTTGAGACAATTTTTCAATTATCAATAATAAATGTTTTTATTTATCCAAAAAATATATATATTTGTCCAATGCTGCTACCCAAGCAAAGAACGAGATTATGAGACCTTCCAAGGCACCTTAACACACCATCAGCTGCTTTCCCCCAAGGAAAATTAAGCCTTATAGAACCCTTGAAAACACCATATAAATAGATTTTTTTAAGTGACTTAAACAATAAAGCATGATAGGACCTCTTCTTAATTTTTGATTGGTAAGTAACACAGCCTGTGATTGCAAACTTACAATCACCGACGATGTGCCATTTGAACTAGTGCTTACTAAGCACAAACACAATTTGACATACAATTGCCCCGTAAAATTATCCCTTATGCTATATTGTATCACACTTATCTTGACAAACTTTAAAAAAAATGAAAAAGGAGGCAATGAGACACTTGAAAACTAAATCCAAATTCAACAACTTCAACTATTCTCGGTTTGGTTCATTCACCTTCACGACCCTCATTGTGTACGCTAACATTCACTTCCTATTCCACTTAACAGTCTTCAGATACTTAAACTTAGCTCCGAGTACAAAATCACTGCGTATCATACTATCATTATGCTATACCAACTAATTAACAAAGAAGAACGATAACGTGATTTCAAAAACTGAAAGAAAAATGGAGTTAGAATGATACATTGCCAATAACACTCCGCAAAACACTAACAAAAGTGTAATTCAAAGAAAAATAATCAAAACCATACTACAAAGCAGTAATTCAAGCTTTTTCATCAAATTTTCACAAACTACACAAAAATTCATAGCCACGAAACGAAAATTTAATAGTTAAAACCCTTACGTGAGCTTCGAACATGTTGAATAACCAAGCCGATTCGAATCGGCCACAACCGGAACGAGCTCTATAGTCCGATCAAACCGCAAATAGACGACGATCGAGGGCGCGAAGCCGCCATGGAACTGCACCAAAGTTGCAGAGAAGATCGTAGCTCGCCGAGAATTTGAAAAACGAAATCGCTAGGGTTTGTTTGTTGAAAGCTATTCAGAGCCTTTCGAATCTAAGAGGCTTTGTGAAGAAATGAGTGAGAAGGAGAGGAATGAATTAGAATGGAATTTATTTATATGTATATATTTGTAGGAAACGGTGTCCGTGCGAGTGAGTGAATGACGAAATGGAATATAGAATAGAGTAGAGCCACAGGGGGATCGCGGTCATTTGCAAAATTCTGTGTGTGTGAAATTACATGAGGGTGCTCGGTTCAGGTGCAATATGTCAGTGCGGTCCCTTTTTTGTGTTTTAACTACTGTTCAAAGAGGTCCTTTTGAGTTGTTTCAAACTTTCTGGCTCCATTGTAATGAGACGGTCTGTCCTCTACGTGTGTAATAATGATAATTTGCTTAGGGATAAAGCAAAATAAATGACAAGATCCTCTCCAAATGGCAATTTGCCGTCCATGACCGTTTAGAGGGGAAAAATAAAGACAAAGGGAAATTACACATAAACTCCCGTGTTTTTTTTTTTTTAACAACTCCATAATTGGGGAAGGAAATACCAATGTTGAAACTCTAACTGATCTATAAAAAAATATAAATAAATAAATTATTATAATCTCATAATATTTTCATAATACTTTCGCAACAAATTCAAGGTGATAAGTTATTACTAGTTAATAACAATAAATAAAAATTTGTCATTTGAAATTTACCGTGAACATAGCATTTCTCATGTTTTAATAGTAACTATTACATTTTCTCTTATTATTGACTATAAATAGTTCATATCCTTTGTGTGACTTTGATGACCATATAAGGCAATATAATATGGAATACATTTCTCTTCCTTTCACTTGGAATAGATATAATCTATTTTTACTGTTTTTATTTTAGATTTAACAATATACAAAATGTCATATTATTTAAAATTTTAAACTACAAGATACCACGCGCGCGCGCACACACACACACATATATATATATATATAACTTTAAATAATAATATTTAATCTTAATTATTTTGTTGACATTCATGATTTAAATTTTTAAATAATGTAGCACCAAATGTACCTTTAAATTTTTATTTTAAATTTAACACTTGTCTCATATTCTAACATTTATTTATTTATGTTGTTAAAGTCCACCAATGTTCATGTGGGAGATGCCAACTCAGGTTGCCCCCTCTACCCATTTTTTGTTATTAAAAAAAAAAAAGGTTAAAGTCTACCAATCAAATTCATTGTCACATTATCAGTTTGTGAACATTTATGGTAAAATTGGTAATAACTTTAGCATTTTCCTTTCAAATAAAGAAAATCATTATATGTATATATGTATATATATATAGGGTTGGGTTCAAGTTACACCTGATGTAACTCTAAGTGATCTTATATCACTTAACATTTTTTTAATTGGATGCGAATTTTGACAAATCTACCATTAGATTATATTATCTTCGTATATTCTCCATGCTTGCAAATTTTCGAAGTGATCAAAGATTAATAGTCATGTCATCAATCAATTGTTTGAATTCAAGTTTTTGTAGTTTAAAATAATGCATAATAGATGAGTTTATGAATCGAATAGTAAATAACATCTAATTAACATAAAAATTGGCAAGAATGTTAACAACATATAAAACATGTAATTCAATGGTGGGATTTTCGAAATATGAATTCTATAACAAGTTATTGGATGGTGTAACATTGCTTAGAGTTACGCCATGTGTAACTTGAACCCATCTCATATACCAACCCATAATATATATATATATAAGATGAGTTCAAGTTACACATTTTTTAAACCATTGGATTTAAGTAAATCCAATGGTCAAAAAAAGACCTTCGTTAATGCTAATATTCTAATTGATCTTATAGGGAAGATAGGCCTAGAAATGTATATTGGGCCATGAACCCTGTCCGAGGACACTTAGTAGTCCAAGGACAAGGGAATGTTGATATAGAAGTACAAGCTAGTGAATGCAGGAAGGAGGTTGGTCATAGGGGTTCGAGAATGTGGTCCGAGGACAAATGCATCCTCGGCTTAACAGAGCAGAGGTCAGAAGGGCTGACGCGCCGTCAACAACAACATTCTAGGGAATTCTAATGAAAAGGACAAGCATCAAGAAGGAATAAGACAAGGGGGAGGTAAGAATTATCTAGGGGAAAGCTGCTACCACCGCATTAAATGCTTTGTAGCTAACTATCTGACCGCATTAATGTGGAAATAATACCTGAACAATGATGTTCAGCCTTACAACTGCCTCTAAAAAGTATCAGGAAGGTGCTGATGGAACAAGAATAGGAGTCGGCCATTTGATCTACACGTGGAGAGTTGAGATAGAGTAAGGGGAGATAATATAAAGGAGAAGAATCCCCATTACAGAGGAGGATCTGATAATTGAAAGGAAAAAAAAAAATTGTAGCACTGAGAACTATAATTGTAACCAAGTCTAAGAGGAATATAGATATCCAAGTATTACTCTCATCGGACATTGCTGAGGAAGAATTTCTTTTCACAAACTTTTTTTTTCATTGTTTTTCTCGCTTTCTCAGTATCTTTGGTCCATTGTGAGCGTTGTCCGATTCATTGAAGTCTAGTTTTTAGTCCACTCTCTACAAATTCATTGTATTAGGCTCTCTAGGCCTTAATTCATCTATCTTTTCGGCTGAGGATCCAAAACCCGCCCTTACAGATCTCATTTATTATCCCTTATTTAATACATTCCATACCTATCTCTAAATTCCAAAAAAAAAAAAGTCTACGTCTCTCTCTCTCCTCCATAATCACGTTTATCTCTCCTCTCTCTTTCTCCTCCATTGCTTTTCTCCAACTCAATTCCATTGCATTTCTCTTAATTCCGATCTCACCACCATGCTCCTTTCCTCACCAACATGAACACTCCAAATCTTGTCTCATGAAATAAAATCTCGGTAATAATGGCAACATAGTTCTTTCAACAATATTCTAGACATTTTTGTTGGTGTCTTTTTGTGAACAGCACACATGTTTTTATACTTTAATAGTTAGATTCATTATTTTTCAAGTACAAAAATGTAATCTGATAGTTACTAAACCCAACTCCGAAACACATTTAATGGTTATTACTAAAGCTAGGTTAAGTCTCACGTGAATCAGTAATTTGATATTTCATATATTACTATGTTTAATTTATTTTTTCCTTCACCTTAAAATTATAGTTCGCAATCAAAACTAATATGTAAAGGTAATAGTTAGTCATCATTTGGCTGGTATTATAATGAAAATGATATATATATATATATATATATATATATATGCGTGGACATTATTATTACCACGACCGGCTCTTTATTAATTGGAATGTGAGGCAGAAAGTCCAATCAAAAATTTCTAGAGTACCGTTCAATAGCTTCTTTGCGGAGATGTGAGAGATTGGCTATGGTGGGGTGCTAGCATAGGTAAGGTTTGCAGTGGAAGGCAATAAATAAGAAGAGAGAAGAAAATGCTAGTATTTTTTATTTTTTTTGAAACTAAGAAAATGCTAGTATTAATTAGGTTATAAGATGGAAAGTATTAATATTTAATGATGTTTTTTCAACCATTAGATCTTTTAGAAATCAATGGCTTAAAAAATGTGTAACTTTTATGGAGCTATACGGCTATACCTAGTATAACTTGAACTCATCTATATATGTGTGTGTGTATATATATAAACATATTTGACTTTTGGTTTGCCTGATAGTAATATTTTGCCACATAAGTTGTTGTGTCCACACAATTTTACACTTTAATATTTTAATTGGATTTAAATTCTATTTTATATTTAAACCTTCAATTAAATTATAGTATAGATAGTCCAATATACAAACACAAACATAATAAATATTTATTAATAGCTACCATAATTATGTATTTAATAGTTTTATATAAAACAACATCATAATCAATGTCTATTAATAAATATCATTCATAACTATCATATTTCATATACAAGCACAAAAAAAAAGTCTACAAATAACTATCAAGTTTCATATCTTTTTTTTTTTTTTTTTTTTTTTTAAGAGTTTCAACCTATAGCATCCACTCCTAATAATATTTCTTTATCATCAGACTAAGACACCAATCAGTTTTTGATGCAGGCAATGATTGAACCTCAGATCTCTTATACAACTATCAGAGACTTTACCAGTTGATCTAACTGGAACCCACAAGTTTCATATCTATATACTAAATAAATAAAAGAGAGAGAAAAATCTTTTTTTTTTTAAAGTAAAATGATATTTTATTGAACCTTTTCATGTGTTGCATGAGTTGATGACTAGCATTATATTATTGGTAAGGACAATATTATGTATGGTAGTTAATTATATAAATGGTTACCATAAAGGCCATCAACTAAAATTTGACCATTTCGATGACATAGACAGTTACGTATAAATGCTGAAAATTTGGATCATATGCTTACCAAAAAATGACATTTACATTTGTGGACGCCTCCAAAAAGAATTTTGAAAAATATTTTTTTGGGTTTCATCACACATTAGGTCTTTAGCAACGTGACTCATGTGTGCTTATGTATTTAAAGTGGGGTGTATGTGTGTGTGTGTGCGAGTCCCTTTTTTCTTAATTTTATTTTAAGAGTCCCCATCAACCATTGGTTTTGTATTAGGTATGATTGGTCACCTAAATGCCTAATTTATTTTAAGTTACCTAATTAACTAAATCAAAATTTAAAGGTTCGTTAATTAAGGTAAACCAAAAGTCTCTGAACTAAAGATCTTGGATTTAGAAGTTTGGTTACGTAGTGTGCGGAAGGTGTTGAGCACCTCACAACGCCTATCCGAAAATAGTACATCATTTTAATTTATTTCAAACATTAACTCTTTATGAAAAAATAGAATACTTGGCATTTTGATTTTTTTTTTAAAGGGTTTTGCAAACAATATACATGCATATATATATATATATATATATACACACACGTGAGTAAATATTTATGTATAACTATTATGTGAGTAGTAACTCCAACAAAATATGCACAATCAAAACATGTAAGATATTTACTCAAAAAAAAAAAAAATGTAAGATATATAAATAAGTACCATGTGAAAAAGCATACAAGTATACTATACAATAATATGTGAGTATCTATTTATTATATAGCTAGCATTTTTTTTTTTATACAAGATAGAATTTCTACTCTAACATAATCTAAGTGTATATGTGTGTGAAACTCCCTCCTAGAGACTTGAACCCCGACCTTTTCCCCTCCACACCCCACAAGCATTTATATTTGTGGAGTGACCACTGCACCAAGGGTGTGCGGTGGTATTATATAGCTAGCATGTGAATACTAAAAACTATACAAAAACAAACACAACATAATGAAAAGAGAGGGTTGCAAGAATAACACCTTGTTGTCATCCACCATTTTCTCTCTTCTTTTTTATTTTATTTTATTATTATTTTTTTTTTTTATCCATGCAAAAAGATGACAAAAAGAAACTTATTAGCGCCAAGAATTGTTAGGGACAACGTAAGCTTACAGGGTGTTCAAGGACACAAGGGAATGAGTCTTGAACACTAATCCACAAACTACAACTATTCTAAGAAAAAGCTTGAGAATAAAAGACTTTAATATTCTAGAAAAGCACTCTTTTCTTAGTGAAAGATTTTATTGTGAGATTTTGAGAAAAAAAACTTTTTTTTTTACGTGGTAAAAGTGTTTTATGAGAACATTTTCTTTTTGAAACCATGTATTTTTTGAAGGATGCATTTTTTTTTTTTTTTAAACGTTCTTTAAAAAAAAAAACATTTTTGACATATTTAAGTACCTTTGAAAACATTTTTGAAATGAAGCCTCTTTGAAAGCACTTTGGAAAAACATTTTTGACAACATTCTTTTTCTTATTTTTATTTTTGTATGTTTTGGCCTTCATTTTTTTTTTTTAAGAAAACAGATTTTTTTTATAAAAAAAAAAGCAATTTTCAGAAAATACAATGAAAAAACAGATTTTTTTAGTTTTGAAAAACAGATTTATATTCCCTTAAAAAAACAGTTTTATAAAAAAATATAAAAATATAAAACAATTTTGGGAAAAAAAACAGATTTTTACTTTTGAAAACAGTTTTTCAGAAAAGCAGATTTTTTTTTTTTTTTGAAAACAGTTTTTTTCAAGAAAAACTGTTTTGAAAACAGCTTCTTTTTTTTTTAAGATTCTTATAAAAACAGCCCTTTTTATGAAAATAGATTTTATAAAAAAAATTAAAAAATATATATTTTATAAAAGTTTCGGTTTTCCCCCTAAAAAATGATATTTTTCTTTTATTTGAAAAAATTTTCTTCCATCTTTAAAAAATAAAAAAAATAAAAAGAAGAAAAAGCATTTTAAAAAAAGTTTTTGTTTTGAAAAACTTTTAAGAAGAACAAAAGAAGTGGGAAATTTTTTTTAGAAAAAGCATTTTCTTAGAATAGTATGTAGGGGAAATGTTTTACCCAAGCATATTTATTTTATGGCACATTATTAATGAGAAAAAAAAAAAAGGAACAACAAAAATAAAGTGTAGAAAAATAAATTGCAAGGAAAATAAAGAGCTTGAAATTTAAATGACATAAAAGTAAAGACTTGAAATTTAAATGACATAAAAGTAAAGAGCTTGGAATTTAAATGACATAAAAGTAAAGACCTGAAATTTGAATGACATAAAAGTAAAGAACCACCGTGCACCATTGATGCGGTGGTCACTCCACAAGTATAAATTGCTTATGGGGTGTGGGGGGTAAGGGCCGGAGTTCAAGTCTCTAGAAGAGAGCTTCACACACATATACACTTAAATTATTAGACTAGAGTAGAAATTCTATTTTGTATTAAAAAAAAAGAGCTTGGAATATTGTAAAGATTGATTACATTTTTTTTCTCTCTCTTAAATAGATTTTAATCTCTTTCAAGCCTTGTGGATTCTTCAACATGAAGAAATGAGAGTTCTAAACCATCACCATTCTTATGAGGCATACCAATATTGTGCTCTAATGGAGGTTTGAAAACCATTTAAGAGAGATAGTGTAAAATCTTTTTTTAGGTGTTTAGATATAATATACATGTGCGCGCACACACACATAAGTGCAATGAAATAAAAGGGAAGAGGGGATGTGCAAGGAATTAAATGGGATGACATAAAATAAAAGGGATGGGGATTGCTTGAAAATAAATGGGATGACATAATTTAATAGGAGATGGGGATTGCTTGAAAGTAAATGGGATGACATAAAATTAAAAGGCAACAATAATAAAATCCCTAGATGCGTAGGTGGGATGAGATTTCTTCCCCCTAAGGGTACTTCCCATTCCTAGCCTAGGAGATGGTCCAATACCTATCTAGGGATACAAACACAATAATATAAACCAAAAACAATAATATGAACATTGAAATAAAGAGATAGATATATACATAATATGTACAAGAGCATAGTAAAAATAAAGCAACTATGAACAACAAGCAAAATAAAAGAAATGATTTTATATATATAGAATTGATGATTACAATATAGTAAAAGGGGTGGGATGGGTTTAGTTATTAAGAAACTAACCCATCCTAGAAGCCTTACCCACAAAGATTACAACAAAGAAAAAAGGATGAGGCTTTTTTATGTAGGGTTTCCTAGAGAGAGAGAGAGAGAATTTTTTATTTTTATTTTCTAAAGCTATTTTTTTCCGAATTTTCTCACTTTTTTATTTTTTATTTTTATTTTTTCTAATTTTCCTCACTAATTCTCTATTTTTTCCACACTTTTTCTCCTATTTTCCCATATTTTCTTCTTCTTATTCTTTCACATAAATTTTGGTGTATCATTGGTGTACCTTGATACACCAATGCTAGCCTCCTCTTTTTGCCACGTCATTAGCCCTTTTTGTCTTTTTCTGATTTCTAGCCTGATTTTCATGTGGCTGTTTAGAGGCCTTTTTGAGTTCCATTTTCTTCAAATTTTATATGCACAGAAAGCTCTAAATTTTGGTGTATCATTGGTGTACCTTGATACACCAATGCTAGCCTCCTCTTTTTGCCACGTCATTAGCCCTTTTTGTCTTTTTCTGATTTCTAGCCTGATTTTCATGTGGCTGTTTAGAGGCCTTTTTGAGTTCCATTTTCTTCAAATTTTATATGCACAGAAAGCTCTAGATGACCAGTTTCCAAAGGTCCTAGCCTCGTTTAATTTGGAGCTACGGTTGTCGAGATATCACACTCGGAAGGAAGGTGATGCAAAGCTGAAAAATCCATATCTTCCAATCCGAAGCAGATATCGTTGAGGCCTTTAGGTGAAAATTAACTAAGATCTTGTTCTTCAAGATGGTTTAGCCCACTCATTCCAGTTCTTGCCCAATCGATACAGTTTATTGCACAAAGTTGGGTAAAAAACTGCTAGTTTTCCTGAAAAATAATAGTGAAGATTTCATTAGGGCTTCGATATTTTTGTGATATCTCATTCGTTTTAATTCGATTTTGGCTCGTATACTATTGTTCCGAAGGGAAAGACATACCCTACGAGATGGTCTAGAATTCAACACAATCCAACGGTTGGATCAAAATGTCAACTTTTTTACCATACCTGATTAGGGTTTTGGTCATATTTACTGTAGAATGGATTTTTCAAATGTTGTGATTTTTTGATTCAACATTCAAACAAGTTGTTATGATTTTGCACCTTTTTTTTTTTTTTTTGGTCTTTGTCTTGACACATGAATCGGTGTTGGACAAAATATGGTATCGACAACATTAACCAAAACAAAAAAAATTTGCAATATAATTGTAGGCTCTTGTTAATGAACGTCTTAAAGGCAATGATTAAAGTACATTTACTGTCCATTTGGGAATTGCTTATTTCCGGTAATTTATTTGCATAGTGTTTATAAAAAGATACAATTTTTTGTAACTTTTATTTAAATGTGTTGCAAAAATGTAATAACTAGTTTATTTATTTATTTTTTAAGTTTGATTATTCATAAAAAAATCTAAAACAAAAGGCTAAAAGCTAAGATTAGGTTTGGTAACAGTTAGAGAGAAGGGGAGAAAGAACATTATTGTAAGCTTTCAAAGGTGTTATTAAAAAAATTAATATGACCATTAATTCTTTATGTAATAATTTATTATTGTCATAAAAATTTGGGGATAATTACATAATAATGTATTTGCATAGGTTTTACTTGGTATCTATTTAACTAATAAATGTTCATGCCAAAAAAAAAAAATCCTCTCTAGCAAATAACTAAAATGTGATGAACATTCCTCTAAAAAAAAAAAAAAAAAAAGAGAACATTATATCATTTTGAGATTTCTTAATATATATGTGTGTGTGTATGTGTGTGGCGGGCAAAAAGTAAGTAAGGATTATGTTTGGTACAAACTTGCTACTCTTGCTCACACAATTAATTTTTAAGAAGTGGGATGCTCAATCAACCTTAAATGACCTTAATAAGATGAAAAGATTAAAGTGGAAATGTTTGAATTAATTCCAAGTGTAGACAGATGATATCGGATAAAAAACAGTCTTAGGGTCCGTTTGGATACTGCTTATTTTGCTGAAAACTGAAAATAAAAAAAAAACAAAAAAAAGTTACTATTCATGCGCGGGTTACTGTTTATAAGTCTAGATGCACTGTAGGCGCTAAAAAAAGAGAGAGAGAGAGAGAGAGAGAGAGAGAGAGAGAGAGAGAGAGAGAAATCATTTATATCCAAACATATACTTAAAATGCTTGTATTGGGGTCCTTGAGTTTAGTTTGAGATAGAAATTACAAGTAGTTTTTCAATTTCAAGAAGTCCATCCTCCGATTCAGGGGCTTCTTGGCTTTATATAATCAGCCAAGATGTATCTGAACCTTACATTTGGAAGGTCAGGATTGGATTTCTTTGATACTTGTCCCATTAGGGCCATACTAGAAGGCTTCTACATTGAGGTATGAGTTGGGTGGACACTGTTCATAGGTCATTTTCTCATTAATGCGGTCAGTTAAGTGGTTGCAGTGCATTAAATGCGGAGGTGATAGATGCTTTATCCATCCTTTTCCTTTCTTCCTTGCTTGGCGACAAATTTTTCTCTTTGCCCTCATTTTGCACCCAACAACCGTTAGCCTTGGTTCTCGGTTCCCCGAGGGCATGTTGGCATCCTCGGAGTTCTTGTCCATTGTAGTCTTTCTGCACTTGCATAAGGTCACTTGTATTTTTCCGATGACATTCTGCTGGTGCCTTCCGAGGTTCGTTTCCTCGATGTTGTCCTTAATCCCTTTGTTTGTATTCTCGGATCCTCGTCCCCCCACAATATATATACATAACCGAAATCTTTGACTTTTTATTAACATCTCCAGAGCTTGCCATATCATTATAATTTTTTTTAAACAAAATTTTTAACTTTTTAATTAACAATATCAACTTAACAATGAGTGAAACTCTATCTCTCTAACAAGTCCAACTTAAATTTAAACTCAAATGTTGATAATTTATCTCCAAATTTGCGAGGTTAATCATGAACACTATAAAAGCTGTGCAAATCTCAATATATTTTTTTTAAAGTCGAGTAGAGGTATGAACTCTTCTTCTGTTATTTTCTTCTCCTCTATTTTGTTATATATATATATATATATATATATATATATCTGAATATATATTGGGCCTTGAGCCTTGTCCGAGGAGGCACAATGGTCCGAGAATAGATCAACAGCAGGAAAGACGTAATACTTCGAACTTCACGAGCAAACTATGACTGTAGAGGCTGGGAAAGATTGTCTGAGGAGGAATATCCCCTCGGCTAAACGCAACAAAGATCAAGATGTGCCTCTTGTCATCCAGGGTGACGTTCCAAGAGGTTCTATTGATAAAGACATGCACTATGATCATACAGGAAGGATGGGAGCTAGGAAATATCTAAGGAAAGGCTGCTGCCACTGCATTAAATGCTCTGCAACTAACTTTCTAGCTGTATTTATGTGGAGAAGACCCCTAAACAGTGTTGCCTTGGCTACCCCAACTCATAGAGGGCCTGAGTGGGTGTCCGATGGGATAAACACTCAAGTAGTGGCTTAGATGATCAACAAGTGGAGAGTCAAGATCGTCCAAAGGGAACTATATAATGTAAGAGACCCTCCATGGAGAGGGGATCGAGAAATTAAGAGAAAAACACTGTAGTAATTTGGAACAAAATTTGTAATCAAACTTGTGAGAAATATATAAGAACTAATCTCCTCAGACTGTGCCGAAGACGATTTTCTTTAGTTTAAATCAATCTATCTCCCTGTTTTTGTCATTTGAGCACACTTTACTTGTTATACAACTCATTTTTACCCAGTTTTCCAACCCACTCTCTATAAATTCATTGTTTTGGGTTTTTTGAGCCAAGGTCCATCCATATTTTGGGCAAGGAACTCAAATCTGGTCCTTACAATATATATATTTTATGGTTTTTCATGTATTTTTTAAATTTTGTACATGAACCACCAAACCCTACGCCTGTGACTATATATGATTTTTTTTTTTCATCGTTTAAAATTTAGACCCGTTAAAATTTAAAACTTATTGCTTTATGGGTTCGTGTACTTTTTGTTTTTCTTATATTTCTCTTTTGAATAGTCATATATTTTTTAAATTGTTTCAATAATTTATTCTTTAATTATATATCTTTTTTGGCATTTTGAAAGTTTTAACAACTAAATTTGTGTTAGTTTTTGTAATATTTGAACATGTTTAGCTGATTTCAATGACTATACCATATATTATTCTTTTGAAAGTAACCAATTTTTCTTTTATATTTATCTATTGTGTAATTATATACATTTTGTTTTGTTTCAAAAATTTATAGGAAGTAAATCTTAACATTTTTTAGCATTTCAAAAGTTTTAAAATCTGAATTATTCTTTTGATAGTGACACATCTTTCTCTTATATTTTTCTGTTGTGTAGTCACACACACACAGATATATATATATTTTATCTATAATTTGTATGCTCTAAATCTTTTGATTCTTTTCAATAGTTATAGCCATGGATTATTCTTTTGAATGTAACCCATATTTCTCTTATATTTCTTTATTGTTTAGTCATTGTTGATGCTCATTTTTGCGAATCCGTATCCCAAAGGCCCATACGGAGGAAAACCCAATGAAAAGCAAGGCCCAAAGACCCACCAAGAAGACTGAAGAGCAAGAAAGGTCCAAAGAAAGAAGTGCAAGGGGAAGGGACCAGCAGCAAAATACAAATCTGCCGCAGAATACAGTTCTTTGGCAGAATGGCTTCGGCAGACAAAGACAAATTGGGCCCAAGACCCTTTTGATTCAGTCAACATTATCTGGCCCACAAATGCCCAAATTGTTTTGTATAAAAGGATAGGCGTGAAAAACTGATATGAAAAAGCACGATGAAAAGGGCAGGAAGTGTCAGCAGCAGGAATCACGTGAAGGAAAGAAAAGCCAAACCAAAGGAAAATAACAAACGTAGTAGGAAACGCGTGAAGAAATAAGACAAAACACGCAGCAGACCAAAACAAAGCTAATCTACTACGGCAGGAATGGCGTGGGAGACAAATACAGAAGACAGTGGAGTAAGCACAGAAGAGCCGGGGCACCACCAACCTGTACCCAGCTAATACAAGGGAGGTGGGCCCACAGTCAAAGGGATTCAGAGGGCGTGGTTTGGTGGTGGGGGGAAAAGGGGGTCTATATTTGGTTTCCTGCCGTGACTTCTTTTGGGGAATATATCTTGCTGGAATGGTATCTTACCCAAAAGAAGTAATAAATGGTTGGGACCATCTGATGCATGCCATAGAGCTAGGTAGTGAGGTAGCCCAATCCTTATTTAGTCACCTAGAGGTAGAGGTATACAGCAGGAACAAACAAAAGGGAATTTTGTCGTGAAATGAGTAGCGTTGCAGCAAACATGTACTGAGCAATGGCAGGGGCAACCAATGGGTGAGTGGGTAATCTTGAAAGGATGCCCACAACAAACCAAAAACAATTGTTGAAGCCCTAGGGGTAAAAGGGAGAAATCCCATTGAATCAATTTGCTATAAAAGGAAGGTAACCACGGCAGAAAAAGGGGACCGAATGGAAGAGGAAAAAACAGGGGAAGAGAGAAAAACACTAAAAGAGGGAGACCCAATGGAGGGAAGCATTTAAGGGAGGAAAACTCATGGTAAGAGAGTAGTAAGCACCCAGACCAAAAAGGGGGAACAACTCACGGCAGGAGAGTAATAAGAAACTAAGAGTAAAGAAAGAACGGAGAGAAAGAAAGAAAGTAGTAAAACAAAGAGAGAAAATATGGCAGGAATAGGGGCATGCATCAATATACCATCTTTTCCCTCCCTCTTAGCAAACCCACTATTTGATTTCCTCAAAAGTAATAGCTAGTAGCCATTTAGGCCTATTCTCCAAAATGCATAACTTTGATGGCAAAAGCCTATGACAAGGTTGTTCAAGTTGGGGTTTGGGTTTTTTCTTGGTTTATCCTATGGGAAGATTCAATACTTGATTTTGATTGCAAATATATTTAATTTATCTCATTATAAATTATATCTGCTGTATTTAGTCATCCTGCCGTAACACGTTTTTATCACGTCTGCTGCATCAGTTGTCCTGCTGTGGTATCTTTACTTTTTGTACTAGTTATTCTGCTGTAGCACCTTTTCATTATATTTACCGTGTTAGCTATTATACTGCTAAACCTTTCCTGCGGAAGCTTTCTTCTTTATTTGTTATTACGTGTTTCACTGTTGACATAAACTAATCATTATCCTGCCATAAGTATATATATATATACATATATCTTGTTTTTCATGTTCTGCAAAATATATTTTATATATGTATATGTGAATACGTATAAGTATATATGCTCATATATGTATGTATATATTTGAGAATATGCTAATCCATTTAAACTAACATTTGTTTGATGGGTATTTTCTTTGAGTTTTAGATTTGTTTATGTGCAGGAAGTAGAAAAGTATTTCTGCGGTAAAAACGAAGAGTAGTCATTCACATTGCAAAAGGCTTTACTGCATGACAGAAGGCTTTAAAGCACGGCAGAAGGCTTTAAAGCACGGCAGAAGGCTTTAAAGCACAGCAGACAGCTTTAAAGCACAGCAGACAGCTTTATTGCACAGTAGAAGGCTTTACGGCAGAAAGCTTTATTGCACAGCAGGAAGCTTTATTGCACAGCAGGAAACTTTATTGCACAGCAGAAAGTTTTGCTACATAGCAAAAAAGTTAGTCCTGCGGCAGAAACTGGAGAAAAGTTCCTTTTGCGGCAAAAACTAGAGAAAAGTTACTTCTGAGGCAGAAACAGAGGATAAGCACCACATTCTGCTCGCCATAATCGTGCTCCTAGCAGACGAGACATAGTTTGCGCACAAGCCGGACCAAATTGAGTTGTAGTTGGACCAGTCTCAACTCCCTTACTCAGAATACTCGGGCCCAATACCGCAGGAGCCAGCCCAGCCCACTTTAACCACAAAAAGGCCCACTACAGTCATATATATTTTGTTTTATTTTAATAATTTCTAAGTAGTGAATCATCTGATTCTTTAATATTTTTTGGTCTTTTAGAAGTTTTAATATTTGAATTTTTGAGTTATTTTTTTGCAATATCTGAAACTGTCTGACAATTTTTTTTGTAAGCCATTGCACTTTCAAACAATGACTTCTTTATCAAATTGTAACACAAATTGAAGTCAACAAGAGCAAATCATGCAACGGTGTAGTTTGTTGATCAATTTAAGATTTTATAAAATTATTTTAGTCTACCTCACAAATAGGTACGTAGGTTCCCGTGCACAGCACTGGTTAGCGACTAGTTAATTAATATATCGCTCATGACCTTATATATATATATATATATTTTTTTTTTTTTGAAAGAGACCTTTTATATTTTATATTGATCTCGAGTACATTATATGCTCTAATGCATATGCATATCTATATGTAAATTTTTTCCCTTCGAAATTTAATCCTAACTCCGAGTGTGCAGAAGAGTTGATGCTAGTAATTTAAGATACCACTCCATGAAAATTAACACTCTCCACAATGTACATGCACACAACCCCAATGGAATAGGGACACGTTATAATATACGGACTGGATCACACCTGCGGGTCCAAGAATTGCTTGATTCAAGTCTAGTTTAAGTTGAGCACTTCGCAAAAATGCTTTGTTGCAACATGGATAGTCCTAACGCACCCAGAGATGTCACATGCCATGCGTACTGCAGGTTCAAGTGGGCCGGGTCAATAATCACATGCGTGAGGATTTTTTTTTATTATTAAAAAAAAAAAAAGCTAATGGGGCTTGTTTTATATGGTCCAGATCGTGTAAGGTCCCCACACAAGTGACATGTAGCCCAACCTAAAAAGTCCATCCAAATCTTAGCCCATCTCGTGGAAACTTCTTGCCGAGCAAGTCAGTCAACGTATTAGTTTCTACTTTCTAGTCCTCTATTCCCTCTTAGCCATTTGCAAGCTCTCCATGAACTCCCTAGGTTGGCAAATAAAATTTCAGCTATTGGCTGATCTTATCTTATCTTCTCAACGAAAGGAATGGAACTGCAAAACGTGTCTTGGAAGTCATTTCAAAGGTAAAAGTTTGTGCACAAGCTAGCCATGCATGCATTATAGACTTCCATGCTTCACTACTCTCTTTTACTAAGTTTTATATATCTGCGAATTGCCAGGTATGCCAGGCGAGTGCACCAAATGGGTCTAATGTGATCTTCTTTTGTGGAAGTTATTCAAACACATTTCCACCAGTGTTCTTCAGATATTTTATGTGCCTAAAGCAACATTCATAATAGGGATTAGTGACGTCAACAGGAGGAAACAGGACAATTTGCAAGCATAATTTATAATTTTCTCTCCCACACTCGCCATACATACACTACCGCATGAATTAAAATTGTATTTAAAAATGTAATATCAAAATGGAGTGTGTACGAATAGTGAATATGTAATAAAATTTTATGTTTCCAAATTCTACTGTTTGTCCTTATTTGCTATTACTATTTATTACTACAGGGCCATCAGGCTAAAAAAGAAAAGAAAAAAAAAATTGGGATTGCCAACTCTTCAATTTTCCATGGCTTAGTGGCACTAGTGCAATATAATATATATTAATGGTAGTGACTTGTGAGAGAGGAAGGATATTAGAGCAATCACATCAGTTTGTGCAAATTTTCTATCTATTTTGCAAGAAAACACCTACTTTTTCTATTTTATACATCTACTTTTACAATACACCCACATTAGTTTATCTATTCTACACATTTATTCAATAAAATATTTATTATTTTTACATTTTTTATTATTTCCTTCCCTCTCCTCTCTGGAACCTTCTCACAGACCCAACACAAATCCAAAATCACCCACACCTAGCTATTGTCTTCTCCGTCGAGCTACCGTCTTCTTCGTCGAGCTACAGACCCAACACAAACCCAAAATCACCCACACCCAGCAGCTAGCCACCGTCAACGATCAAATAGAACAAAATCACCCACACAGCCACTGTCTTCTCGACGCGGAACTCGAAGCTCGACTGCGGATTCTCGATGCGGATTGAGCCCTTGGATACCCACACCCAGTCGACTGCGGATCTCAACGCGGATTGACGCAGAACTAAATCACCCACATCCAACCGCGGATTGCTCCCGTCCGATCAATTCTTCGTCACCGTCTCCGTCCAATCAATTCTCCGTCACCGTCTCCGTCTGATCAATTCTCTGTCACCCACGTCGGCGTTCCCAACTCACTCGCCGCCCAAACTCGCAGATCGGACTCAGTCCGTGGCGTGCGAGATCTCTGTTGAGCTATCGTCGTCTTCGTCTTCGAAGCCTGAGATTTTGAAGAAGAAGGAGAAGCTGATCGGCTTTACAGAGTTGAGATGAGAGAAAGAGAGAGCTGTGATGAAATGAGTGTTGAGGGCCATTTGTGGAAGCTCAGGCAGACAGAAAGAAAGCCCAATAATGAGGGCAACAAAGAATTGACAAAATAGATAGCAAAAACCCATTAGGCCCAAGCGGCAGGAATAATGGATCACAGGCCCAACAAATAAATAAATGGGTCTTGAAGAGGCAAGCGGGCTCGAAAAAGCCAGGAAAGAAAGAAATAGCATCCCATGGGCAACGTATGAGGTAGAAAAGTGAGAAAGGGTCACCGCAGGCCCAAGGCAATGTAAACTAAGAGAGTAAGGGGTTTATGGCAGGCCCATGAACACCAAGGATAAGAATAAGGTTATTGGGCCAGGGAAGCCCAATGAAGTTAGTAAAAGGCCCATGGGAGTGTGGAATTAGCAAACGGGCCGAGGAAGCCCAAAGGAAGCAATCGGGCTGTGGATGTCCAAAGGAAAGCCCAAAGGGACATAGGAGCCCATAAGTAAAAGCAAAACAGTGCCCATGACAGGTCACTGAGAAAAGGGATAAACAGCTGGCCCAAAATAGGTCCAGCAGAATTGAGTTATTACGGCAGGAATAGCAGTCCAACGTTACAAGAAATAAAGAAAATCAAGAGTGGACCAAAGAAATGTAAGGCCCATCATCAGACAAAACTTAGCTCTTGAATGGAACGGGAAACCAAAGAAAAGCCCACATAAAAGGTCAGAAAACACGGACGGAGAGCCTCCAGATCACGGCAGACGCATGAGCAGCAAGCAGACTCTTGGACATATCTGAAAGGAAAGCACGCGCAAGGCCCAGACACCACCAACCTGTACCCAGCCAATATAGGACATGGTGGGGCCATGGGCCAGAGGTAAGAGGTAGAGGGGGTATGGTTTGGTGGTGGGGAGAGGGGATAAGATCTATTTTGCGGCTCCTACTCAAGCCCTTTTGGGAGGTACGTCCTGCTGGGATGACAGACCACCCAAAAAAGGCAAGTTTGAGGGGGAACCGTTAGGTGCATGCCTTGAGAGTAGAGAGAGAAAACATTTATACCGTGACAGGAAAGAAGTGTTATGGTAGACTGAGGAACGAAACAAACTTGCCTTTGTCTGGCAAGGGTGAATGTCACACAGACTTGGTGGTCGGCAAATACGCCCAAACCAGACAAAGGCGGTTAAGGGGTAAAGTGGTAAAACATTGGTCACGGCAGGCATTATAAAAAGGCCCTTGCCGTGCCCTGAAAAAGGGACGACGGAAAAACAGAGCATTTACGGAGTAAAAAGAAAAACAGAGAACAAAAGAGAGAAAATTAAGGAAGAGTGAGAGGTAATACAGTGGGCATGCACCGGTAAATCGGTTTCCCTCTCTCCCCCTTTAAATCTTGCTCTCTTCCAAAACGTAAACAAGGACTCCTTTTTTGGGCAATAACCATTCAGGTCCGACTCCCTCAAAGCCATTAATCCCCACGGCAGGATCCTTTCCTGGGAGATTATTTGCATTGAGAAGAGGCGTTCTCCCCTCTTTGGTTTTGCTTCAGCAGGCTAAACTTAAAACTTGATTTATGCCCATTTGTTTACTTCGTATTATTTTCTTTCTCCTTTACTTTCTCTGTAAATGACATTATCATAACTGTAATCATGTTTTATGCTTTATAAGTAGGGATTACACAGCCATTTATTTAAATAGTCAGAATAGTTTGTTTGGTTATTATTATATTTGCCTGCCGTAACTCGTCTGAAACAGTTCTGCTTGCCGTAAGCTTACTCCTGGCAGACAAGGCATAAATTTGTGCACAAACCGGCCCAAGTTGAGTTACAATTGGACCGGCCCCAACTCCCTAACTCAGAAACATTTGGGCCCATTACCGCAGGAGGCAGCCCAACACACAATACACAAAAAAGGCCCCTACAATGAGAAAGAGAGAGTTGAGATGAGAGTTAGACATAGGAGAGAGAAGAAATTATTAAAATAGTAAATACACGAGCTACAGTGACCGTGCATATATGCACAGTCACTGTAGCATTTGTATATTTATGCACGACTTTACACCCACTGATGTGGGTGTTTTTTTGGCCAACATGTGTAAAATGAAAGAGTTTTTGTATTATAGAAGAGTATCCACCAACTGATGTGGATGCCCTTAGGATAACACATTAACACGCAATGCAAACAGATTTGAGTGAACCAGGTTGTCAAAACAGACGCAGAGAACTTATTCCAGTTATCTGCGCTCACAAGATCTACTATATTAAAATTTTCATGCACTAGGTTGTTAATTTGTTCTATTTTATTTTTTACTTTATAAGATCTACTTGAAGGAAAGCATGACACAACATGCATCCATGTGGGCTCTGTGACACAGAGACGAAACTAATTTGCATATAGTCTGATGCATCACGAGCATTTGAGCCTCCACATTCATGGACGATGAGACGATCACGTTTAATGGTACTTAAGCATTTTTTTTCCTGGTTTATACCCTTAATGGAGAAGACAACAAACCATGTTTTGCATATTCTTATTAAGCACAAGGTTTTTTTTTTTGGGAACATTAAGCACAAGTTTTCACCCCAAAATCAAACAAGTATTAGGGCAAATTAGAAATCGTCACCTTCTTATTTAATTTGGATGAAACTCGACAAAGTATTTTGCACAAGATTGCAAGCCTTTGGTGGAAAGAATAACAATTAGCTAAGATCAATTTTTGTATTGTTAACATATATCCTCTCATTTGCTGGTAGGTTACAACTTTTTCAGTCGGTTAATTTATATTTTCACTTATGTAATAGCCATGGGCGTTGGGCCTGGTCCTAGCTGATGGCATCATTTGCGTAAGATGATCTAATCAATTCTATAAAACAAAAATTATAGGTCATCTCATCTCACAATAATGCATCAAATTTCCACATATATCCCCCTTTAAATATGTCAAAATTTCACTGGGCAAATAACAAAAATAATTCAGAATCTTTGTTAGATTAGATTAATTAAGCTCTTAATGCGAATCTTGAAAATATATGGTCCATTCTCTTTTATGTCCATTGGTAACCATACATGTGGAACCACTTTTGAGCTCCTTTTTTTTATTGTGTTTGCATCATGAATACCATTCTTGAGGTATATATTGCAGTAAACTAGAGCAATCATTACACCATATGCAACAAAAAAGGTCTTGAAGAAATGGGATTCGGGATTAATAAAATAAGACCCCCAAATTGCTCCGGGTGATGGTTTCCCAGCCACAAAATTTATGCTGTGTCCTTTTTAAGTTTGAATAATGTTTTCTAAGTACAAGTTAAGGGTATCAATTGTCAAATGCAAACGTTATATAGTACTCTAAATTATCATTTAATATTTTTCTCACCCGTGACATGCAGAAAAACCAACCCGTGAATTCCCAGCTGACACGTGCCGCCACTCCATTATCCCCTTTAGAAGAAGCATCTAGAGATGGCCATCTTCAAAATTCAGCAAAATCAACTTATCGCAGCATGTGAATTTTGCTGTTGGAACTCTGATAAGACAACCTCAACCTAACTTCTCTCTCTCTCTCTCTCTTTCTCATAAGTCATAAGGCATGATAGGACCCTACATCTCTATTAGTTTATTTCACTTGAAATGGTTCATTTCAAGATTAAGATTTTCTTGAATGTAAAAGCATATGAACTATTTAAGTGATATGAAATTTGTAATATTTAATCTAAATCATGAAATGAATTATTTTAAACAAATGATTTTTTTTTTCTTTTTACATTCACTATACTACACAATATTCACGATTGGTGTGCTAAAAATTTGAAATATATGTCCTCATTTCAAAATATGAAAAGAAAATGTTGACATTTAAAAAAGAGAAGTGTTACATTTAAAATACTTTCACAACAAAACCCGATTCAAAGTAATTTTAGTTATAGGTCAAATTAAAATTAGTAACAACTTATCCATGAATGGAGCTATGCTTGGCATTCCCCGCTTCCCCCCAAAATTTTTATTTTATTTAAAATACTAGTATATATTTATGTACTAACTTTAGCAATTTGGTTTAATAAAATTACACTTAATCCCCTTTAACAATATCATTAATCCTTTTAAAGTTCATAAAAAAGTTATAGATCTAAAATCTAGAACAAAATTAACAAGCCCAAAAAAATTAGTCCAACAATAAAAATGACAAATAGCAAAGCTAAAAATGATTAAGCTCAATCAACTAATTTTACTAAAAACAAACAACCTAATCTTTTAAAAGATTTTAACAAAATCATTTTTTCATTACCCAGTAGTAGACGCATGCATCAAAGACACACACAAATATAAACACACACAAAAAAAAAAAAAAAAAAAAAATAGCAGCAGACACACGTCAAATTCCATTTTTATAAATAATTGCATCGTAATATATTAAGAAAAAATATTTTTGTATTTTTGTCTTCGTTGACAGTTTGTCAATACTAAATAGATATCTTTTTAAATTTTTTTAGAGGAAAAAGGATGCTTATTTAGAGTTTCATAATGAATTTTTTTTATACTTCTATCCCTAACTTTAAATCTTGACTCATCCTTAAACTTATCATCTAAATTTTGGTGAAAATGTGTACGTAACATTCTATTTAAAAAATTGTCTTTCAAACAAAGAGAACCTATTTTTCCTTGATGCTGCGGACACGTGACCCTCTCAGGTGGACCCATTAGCGCAATAAACCAATAAGAGAGATGGTGTGGGGAGAGCATGAAGCTTAATCCGATGTGTCATATCAGAAAACCATAAACACAAAATTTATCACTACTACTCTGTGTCAGGCACAAAAAGTGCACCCCAAACTCTCAATCACTGGTATGAATCAGACTTTTGTGTTTCGAGTTTGATTATGTTCACCCGTGAGAGTCTACACGTGACAGACTAAGACAAACACGTACATCTAACATGCCAAGTTTTAGTACCCCTGTACCTAACCTCTATAAAAAGCCTCTCTGGGCTCACATTTTTTTACATAGCAACTCATACACTCATACATACCATTTAACGTTGGCCTTGCATGCATATGGTGACGTCCAAAACTTGCCAAGCTCCCTAGAATCCAGCGCCTTGATTCAGGTGAATTCAGTTCTTCAATATTAGTACTGTAGTATTGTTAATACATGTTATTGTTTGTGCTGTATAATTGTTTTAATGAGGGGTCACGTGAGAATTACAAGTCGGAATGGTCATTTTATTGTAATCTTTAGGTGCTGTTTGGTATGGTGTTTTGAGTAACAGTGTTCAGTATTTAAACAACAGCGTCAGGCTTAGGTCCAGTGTCCAATAGTACTGGACCTGTTGAAATGATGACATGTGTCCACTTTTAGACCCATGTTATCATCTGATTGGGTCCAGTGCATCCATCATCTAACTGGGTCCAGTGCACTGGATGCACTGGACCTAAACCAAGTCCTAAATAATATTACACGTATTTTTACACATTTTTTTCTTCACACGTATTTTTAAAAAATACAAACAATATTACTAGAACAATATTACCAAACCAACCCTTAATTTCATGGGAGATGGGTTTTTGCAAAAATTGGCTTATATATATATGGACAACATAGGGATTTGGATGCACCCGTGACTGGTTTAATTCTGTTGTCGCGCACCTACTACATGGTATGGCTGCCTTGCTTCCTAGTTCAATGGCCACAAGGTGCTAAACAACAACAAAGAGTCACGAGCTAGTCCTTTTGCTTTTACATCAAAACCACCATGTTCACCCATTTGCTACTGCCATCTTAATATTCTCTCATCCCCACATTCTCAAAACTATTAAAGTAGCTCTCTCTCTCTCTCTCTCTCTCTCTCTCAGCAATAAAGGAGGTCATGAGTGAAACAACAATCAAAATATTGGCATCACATGGAATATTTACATGTCTTGAGGGAATAAAAGTATAAAACATCTCAATCAATATTTGATGGTAATTAATGGCAATAGAGATTGGGTTTGATATTACAAAGATGGAATATCATACATTCATATGTAACCAAAATAGAATAGTGGTTGGTAAGCATCGAAGTTAATTGATTGTCTAGATTTATATTTATATATAATTTTTATTGAGAATTTGATTTATTACTAATAAGGCCAACTGATGTATATTTTATTTTAGACACAATTTTTTTTTTGGGGAATCTTTTTTAGACAGAGAACTTAAAAGTTTGAAGACCCTCATATATATGTGTGTGTTACCAAAAGAAAAAGAAGAAGAAGACACTCATAGGTTAAAACCAAAGTTAAAAGTGTCATTTGAATAGACCAAAACTTCCTTTTTGTAGATGGCAGTATGAGGAAAAAAAAAAAATTGTTGACAGCAATATTTGGACTGTTTTTGTTTGTTTGTTTCTTGAAACATATATTTGGCTTCATTAATCATATAATACACATACATGTGTTGTGTTGGGATGTTTGTGTCGATATATGTGGGTGTTTGTATATGTATATCAGCATTCCATGGTGATCCAAACCTTTGGTTAATGCTCCTTACATATTTTTTAAGTTATTCCCAGTTTAACATACAAAGGTACCCTAGCAATCTTCAAGAACAGGTGCATCTGTTGCAAAGAAGTGGCAAATTATTCTTCAAATAAGAAAAAACAGTGACACTTTCTAATACATTTAAATGAAGAAAGTGTTAATGATGGTTAATACTTAATATGTTGTTAGGACTCAAAGACTTCTCTACCATGCATGACTATATGATCAAAGTCTCAATAAAATAATAATAAACTGCTATATGGTTTTACGAATCCTAGGTGCCGTGCCACACCAATGGTACTTAATTTATTGCACTATTATTACCAAAAATAATTTATTGCACTATAATGCCATTGAGATTGCTCATGTACCCTACATGAATGAGTGCAAAGGAAAGGATCATTTTCCTTCTAAGACAGCATGCACAGCTTAAAGATACAAGGCCACGAAGAACACATTTGGTTTTTGCACACTTCTCTAGGAAATAAGGGCCTCATAGCAGTTCACAAGCTCAGAACTATTGAAGATCCAATTCCTCACAGCTTTTATCTCACAAAAAACAACAGTTAGTGAATTAAAAAAGAGAAAAAGAAAGAAAAGCTGAAACATGAGATCATTGGGCCACATAACATTGAATCAGACCAAAGAAAACAGTATGAGAAAAAGAAAAAGTTAGAGACCATTAAAAATAAAATCCATGTACAACAAAATATTGCTCAGCCAAGATTGTCACATAAGAACAACCTACAAAATCCCTACAAAACCCTCCAACCGTTCCTAGAGACAATGACATTTTAATCAACTGGTACTTGACACGTGTCAAACTTATGACATGAGAGCAATTCTTCTGAGGAACTTTTAGTCTGGGTATATAAAGTATATGAGCCTTTGCTTCAAATTGTCTTTGCCAGGATGGTTTATTTGAAGCCTCTAGTAGTTAACTCATTCTTTCTCTGCCATTAGTTTTCTGCAATTATAACTATTTTTTTGTCATTTCCCAGAGGAACACTTGTGTAGCATTCTGTGGTGGTTCCTGTTCTATCATTAAGACATTCTTCATAGTGTTGAAGACTGTCTAGATAAGCCATCAAATATTGCTTATCATGGACCTTGTTCACACTCTGTTAGCCATTTGGATCATAGCCAGCCTTGTCTTTCAGAATTCAAGCAATGTGGAAGGACGATATCATTACCACAGGAAGCCGAAAAGTTCTAATAGAGGCTCCTCTGGTTCTAAACCCCCTGTATCTTCCCCTGATCCTCAAGTCCCTTCATCACCAACTAGTCCTCCTTCTGTTCCTTCTGACCCCTACCCAACTGATCCTGGAAATTCTAGTGCAAACTGTGTTTTTGATGTGAGATCTTATGGGGCTGTTGGAGATGGTTCAAATGATGACACTGAGGCATTCAGACAAGCATGGAAAGAAGCTTGTGCAGTAGAATCAGCAGTAATTTTGGCTCCTGAAGATTATAGTTTCATAATCACTTCAACAATATTCTCAGGGCCGTGCAAGCCTGGACTTGTATTCCAAGTAAGTAATGAAACTCCTTGCTCTTAAGCTCGTTTCAGTATATTGCTATAAATTTTTTTGTGGTCTATACAGTTCACTTAATTTTAAGCTTTATTTGTGAAAAGGTGGATGGAATCCTAATGACACCGGAGGGACCAGATTCATGGCCTAAAGCAGACAGCCGCAAGCAATGGCTTGTGTTTTACAGACTTGACCAAATGACTTTCACAGGAAAAGGAACCATTGAAGGAAATGGCCAGAAATGGTGGGAACTCCCCTGCAAGCCTCACCGGGTAGTTTATCTTTAATCCAATTTACACTTTTTTTTTTTTTTTGATAAAGCAATTTACAGTTTTACACTATGTTAATTCTAAGAAGCATAGACACAAACATGGGCGCGGTGTGACATATGACACGATAATTCTTAAAAAATTAGGCACAACACTGTTGAGATATAACAATAAATTGATTATTATATAGCTTTAAATATATTTTATATATTCTTAGACATATTTTTACCTTTATTTTAAGTTTTCAAAGTAAAATAATAATTATCAAAATCTTTATATATATATATAATCGAAGGAATTTTTTAGAGAAAAAACCTTTTTTTTCCGACATTGAGGACACGCATACAAGACCGTATGGAAGGATGGAATATTTTGCTAAATGCTATTTTGTAATTTCAGGGTCCAAAAGGGTCGACGTTGTCAGGACCATGTGACAGCCCTGCAGTAAGTTGAATAATCAGAAAAAGCCAATTCAAAAATTTTAGTTACTAATTTGAATTTTTTTTTTTTTTAAACTGACTTAACAATCTTGTTTACTATCTTTACAGTTAATTCGGTTTTTCATGAGCACAAATTTGGTGGTCAGTGGTCTACGAATCCTAAATAGTCCTCAGTTCCATATGAAATTCGATGGTTGTGAAGGAGTATTGATTGACAAGCTGTCCATCTCTTCGCCTAAACTCAGCCCCAACACCGATGGGATCCATATTGAGAACTCTAAAGCTGTTGGAATATACAACTCCATGATTAGCAATGGTAGGAAAATGGTGTGACTTATTTACTCAATTTGGCAAGTGTATACTTTATTCAGTTAATTGTATTAGATATTAGATTAGATGTAACGATTATACTTGTTTTGAGCAGGTGATGATTGCATTTCGATTGGACCCGGGTGTGCAAATGTAGCAATAGAGGGTGTCACTTGTGGGCCTAGTCATGGGATCAGGTGCATATTCTCTTTCTCAAATAAGTATAAATCTTGCCTAACTACCTATTTGTTAAGGTTGAGTGAAGTATTCATTATGCTTCAATCATGTCATTGTATTGACTAATGCATTACAAATGGTATAATTATCTTTCACAATTAAATCAACTATGTCGCTTATTGATCAATGTAGTCATATAGATAAATTTAATTAATTTCAACTATATTGTTCATTGACCAATGCAGGCACATAATTGAATTTAATTAGACTAATGAAATGTAGACATGAAAGCAAATTCAAGGAAAAATTAGTTGTGACCACTAGGGCGGGTTCAATAGCATCTTGGAGGTACATCCATAAAGAGGAAAAATGAGAATCAAAAGGCAAGAATGGCCTTTATTAACATCTCCTTGAAGCCATGCAGCACCTGCCTCATTTAATAAATCGCTTTAACAGTTGAAATTATTTAAATTTCCAGATAGAAAGCTGAAAGCAAATAAATAACCCATATAGAATCCTAGGATAGATGTTGGTTTATTAGATCTTGTCAACGGGTCACCTAAGTACATTGTTTAAGAAATATATACTTAGATTTAATAGTATGTTGTACTTAGATTTTTCAATTAAATTCAACCATGTAATTACATTAATGTAATTTTCTCCTAACGATAATTAAACTCTACCATGTGAGTTATTGATGCAAGGACATTATTGAATCTAATTCAAAAATCTAAAGTAGCGAATTCATTGAATTTGTACTATAGTTTTACCTCTTTTTTTTTTTTTTTTTGGTTGATGAATAGTTTAGTATGAAATGGGACCAACAAACTGAATTCTCTTTCGGTGTGCCTGACTTAGTTACTCTCATTTATTTTCTGCAGCATTGGAAGCCTTGGAGTGCACAATTCCCAGGCATGTGTTTCTAACATTACAGTTCGCAACGCAGTCATTAAGGAATCAGACAATGGGCTCAGAATCAAGACTTGGCAAGGTGGGACGGGTTCAGTAACAGGCATAGCATTCGATAACATCCAAATGGACAACGTTATGAACTGCATTATCATAGACCAATATTACTGCTTGTCAAAGGCTTGCTTAAACGAAACTTCAGCTGTACATGTCAATGACATTTCCTACAGGAACATAAAGGGCACCTACGATGTGCGCAGGACCCCTATACATTTTGCATGCAGTGACACAGTTGCTTGCACAAACATAAAACTTTCAGAAGTAGAGCTTTTTCCACAGGAAGGGCAACTGCTTGAGGATCCATTTTGTTGGAATGCTTATGGGAATCAGGAGACTTTGACTATACCTCCCATTGATTGCTTACGAGATGGGGAGCCTCATAATGCGTTAGAGCCATCCACATATGAGTGCACTTGATATATTTTAGTGTTTTCTGGTGATTAATATTATAGAATACTGTATACAGCCCAAGAGGCCCTTCTCTATTTTGGGTCATTATTATTACTTTAAGCTCCATCCCTATTTGGGCTTCCCCCTTATTGTGTGATGAGATGTAGACAAGGGCCTAATTTTTTGGGCCCATATTGTAATAGATTGGGTGCTTACATTATAGTATTAATGTCAATGCTAGAAATTGTTTCAAGACCGATCCATTGTATGATCCACATCATAACGTAATTCATTTGATTGATGCATAGACAAATAGAATTAACAATATTACTTGTGCCCATACCTAAATTCTTAACAATATTACTTTTGTTTGTGTGTATATCTAATTTTAATGAAACAAATAACTCAATTAATAAAAGTGGAGGACATGGAGTTTAATTCCCCTTTTTGGTCTCGCAGGCAAATTACTCTCGCAAAGGTCTTATATTTTGTATTATTTTTATTCAACCTATTTATTTATTTAATATTTGCTATTCGATATAAATATCATTTTATAATTAATAATATTTATTCTTATATCCCTTATGCCGCGGCTTACGCCCATAGAAGCCACAAATTGAATTGTCAACAATAGCAATGCAAACACTAGGAAAGTCAATATAGAGCAATTCGTCAATATCTTTGTGATAACTCTTTTTTTTTTTTTTTTTTTGAAATCGTGATAACTCTTTTGTTAAATAGAAGAAATTCAAGTCAATTTGATATTACAATAACTGAACAAAATAAAATATTGTGAGTGCATTGTCTCGCACTCATGGGAAGTACGCCTTAGCCGAATGGATCAAAGACAGTGATTTGGGAGTAGTCACCTAGTTTAGATCTAGAAATCAAATTGGGCCTCTTACATGGGTCTACATATCAAATTACGGGTTCAGAGTTAGAGTGCGACTTAAGAAGATGTTAGACACTCAAGATTGCTAGACTTGTGGGCTGGCCTCCATTATGTGTTGATAGGCTATGTTTAATAAAAAAGTTATTAAAAGAGTCATAATCATAAATCTAAACATACATCATGCACTGAACAAAAAAAAACATAATCAATATGTTAAATATCACATAACATAAAAAGAAACACATTAAATCACAAATCAAACAAATTATATTAAACATGGAAAACTAGAAATTAAATAAACACACGAGGAAAACATATCAAATTAAACCTAACATGGAAAACAAAATATCAATCAATTAAACTAAAACATGGAATTCAAAGTCAAACAAATCACAAAACACATGAAAATTAATTAAATAAAATAAAACATGATTTTCTACCCAAATTTAGGTTTGAGGTGCGTATGCATACTCAACCATGCGTACGCAAGGTTGAAATCCTGTATGTCCATCCTTGAGCATGCATTCTCAACCTTAGCACAGAAACAGTAAAAATCACATGTTTAGATTAAATCAATTGTATACTTGAGTTTAAATCAAAGAGAAATACAAAGGAAACACCAAAACTAAATGAAAAGCTACATCATTGTCATAATAAAAGGGAACACATGTGGAAAGTTCTACATCAATAAACTAACTTGATATTTAAGGACATAAACGAAAACACAAAGGAAATACCAAAAAGTAAGCAAAATTAGATCATGACCAGATTAGAACCCATCATACTAAACATATTATCATCATGTCAAATAAATATACCAAATCAAACAATTATAATGGCTTAACTTCAAACAGCCATAACTCATTTATTTCAAATCATATGTACTTTCCAATAAAATAAACTTAACTCAAAAATTATTTGTGAATCAAAATTTAAGGTAAAAACAGTGAGCAAATATCATTTTTCAGCATCATTATCAATGCGATTTGAGCACTTTTTAGTTGTGATTATCTCCGAACTATTGAGAACTCTTTAATTACCCTTGGTTGATGTGTCTACAAATATAATAATTCTATTTTTTTAAAAACGGGTTAGCCCTCAAAATTACAAAACCCTTCTCTTTTGAACCAATTCCTATTCACCACCCATTAAAGCCATAATATGAAAGGCCAAGTCTTCTTTTGAAAAAAAAATATTTATTCTGATCCCACAGCTCCTTCATTATATGTATGAAATTGATCATATATGAAGAATCAAAGAAGATTTGGTGGGATAATTGCCATATAAAATACTGTTGAATGCCTTTAGGATGGATAAAAATCTTAGAAAAAATAGCTTAAATAATCTAACAATTTTTTATGATAGTTACTCAAAAAGTAGGTCATGACAACCATAGCCACCATGTGTCGAAAGTGCCACCAAATCTACAATCTTAGCTATTAGAGACACAAAAAAAAAAGGGAGGCTAAGGGCCTGATTGGTAGGAGGATTTTTTATTTTGTTTTCAAAATAGTATAAAAACAATTTTCAAAAAACTGAACTTGAAACTAGTTTTTAGATAATAATTTTTATATTTTACATGTTTGGCTCCCACTTTTAAAAACAATTTTCAAAATACTAAAAACAAAAATAATTGTTTGGGAGACCATTTCTATTTTTGAGATTTAATTTTTTTTTTTTTTTTTTACAAAAAGTAATGTATAGAATCTATAGATTACTTTTTTTTTTTTTTTTTTTTTGTGTGTGTGGATAATGATATGAAAATAGAGCTCATCATTTTTTTTTTTTAATGATAAGTTTCAAATTTGAAGTGTGAGAATTCTTTTTGTGATAAAGATAAACTCCTAAATTTAAGAGATAAAAGAGTTTGAACAAATATGTGGGGTCCACTGTTTTCAATTTATTTACAACTATGTCAATAAAAATATTTTCTGTATTCTGAAAACACTTCTTAAGCCGTTTTCAATATCCTGTTTTAAATCAGGAAAATAGGATACAGTTTTTTGAAAATTGTATTTAGAAAATATTAGCCAAATAATCAATTCAAGTGTGGGACCCACCATTTTATGGATTGCAAAACGTAAAATTATATATAAATACTCTTACCAAACAGCCCCTAACATTTAAGTTGTAATGAATTTGAATCTTACTTATTGTATGACTAGAAAAGTCATCTTATTGATGATAACTAATATATATTTTGGCTATGCTAATAAATTGTTTTCTCCTATCTAATAAAAAACTGATAACTTAACCTAAAAAAATTCTCCACAGGTTGAAGTAGGGGTAGCAAAATTGGACACGATCCGCGAACCCTACATGACACAACACGAAATTAGCAGGTTATGGGTTGAGGCTTATTGAGTTTGTGTCATATTCGGGTTGACATGATGGACTCGTTTGATAAATGGGTTGGGTTAGTGTTCAACTTATGGAACCCGTTTGATAAATGGGTTGGGTTAGTGTTCAACTTATGGAACCCATTTGACCCGTCTGACCCGTTTAATTAAATGAAATTTTGCCAATATACCCTTCAAACCCTAGGTATATAAACTTATTAGTTGTTTTGGTTTATTTTGTTTGACATATTGTGATTGATTATTTGTGGTATTGAGATATGCTTTAATTTTGAATGATTATTTGTGATTTAGTTACTCATTAATTTTGAATTTTATATTTAAAATATTTATTTGTTTGTTTTTCTTAAATTTTTTTCTTCATTTTGATAAAATTTGATAAACATGTCGACACGACTGATCCATTTAATAAATGGATCGTGTTAGGGTTAAGGAATCTTGACCCGTTTAATAAACATATCGGGTTAGTGTTAACCCATATAGTCGGATATGCATGAGTTGATACGACATGAACCTGACACATGAAGACGAATTGCCACCCCTAGGTTGAAGTCTCAGGTAGATAGTAGGTTCCATGGTTTTAAAACCAGACTGGACCGGCCAGTTCAATCGGATTAACCGGAAATCGGACCTAAGTCCGGTTTGGTTCTATCTAAAAATTGAAAATACCAAAAAATCCAAAAAAAAGCGAAAATCGTCGGTTAAACCGGTGAAACCGTAAACTGGGACGATTTGACCGGTTTTCAGCGGTTTTGTTCATTGAGCAAAATTTTCGTTCACTTCTTGGCTTTTGACGAGGAAGGTGCAAGTTTTTCTTCTCTATTTTGAAAAATCTTAGATTTGGGATAAGAGGAGATTTGGGGAGACACTTACTTTAGGAAAATTCTCATATTTGTTTGAGGAGGTGTGAGAAGCAATGTGAGAAAATGATTACGAAATATCTCAGATCTGTTTGGTTTAGGCGAGGAGTGAGGATGAACTGCAGAACTGGGCTTGAAGGAGAGAGCAATTTAAATCTGCCACTGCTACTTTTTCGAAGAGAGAGAGCTCTGAGGATTTTTTTTTTTCTAGATCTACTTTTGTTTAAGCCTTTAAGGAGGTCAAAGGAGAAGACTTTATGTTTGTTTAAAAGTTTAGCATCAACATGGTTGGATGTTGATTGGCCATGTTGATGGTTAGGTGGGAGACCACTTTGTGACTCCCATATTCTTATTTGCACTTCGTAGATAACAGCAATAGTGGCTTGTTGCATTTTGCAAGACAAGCATAAAATATTTACATAATAAATACTAATATTTTTGGGAGAAATATTTAGGTGTGAAATTATGTTAACATTGGTAAATATTTTTCTAAATAAATAATGGTTTTGTTAAAACTTAAAAGTAAAGAAAATTATATATGAATATAAAACCTTAAACCCGTTTTCATAAAACTTGAAAACCATAACCTTTTTTATTTGATAGTTTGTTTAGGTTAATTTCTTTTAATTTGAGTTAAATTCATAAAAATACTTCTAAAATGTTATATATATATATATATATATATATATTTTAGTAAATATTGATAGCTATAAATTTATTATATATTTAATTTTTTTTATAATTATATATTTATTAATTAAATTATTTATTATGTCACCGGTTCGACCATCGGTCCGACCCCGGTCGAACCTAAAAACCGATAACTAGTCCCTTTTACGGTTCCTTAACCGGTTTAATTTTTAAAACCATGGTAGGTTCAATAATTTATAAAATTTCTAAAAATAAAATATTTCTATATGATAACATGGAACAAACAAAAACAAATAGACATAAACATAAACATAAACATAACAATTATTAAATAAAAGTGCAAGAATGGAGATTCAAATCTAAATTTCATAAATTTTCTTAAATCAAAGTTAGGTATTCTAAATACTGGGATAGGTAATTTTGTTGTAAGCTTTTTTTGGATGTCCAGTATATAAGTTGAAATTTTTAATTTTTTTTTAAAATTTTTCATTAAAAAAACACTATGTTAAGGGGCTGAAAAGATAAGTACTATTTTTTGATTTCATCTCCTTTGTGTATTAGATATTTCAACAACTGAGTCGATGTACAAAATTTTAACTTAAAAAAGATTTTCAGGCTAATATAAAGAATAAAAATCTTAGATACTCTCATTGATGAAAGCAATCGCCTCAGTTTGGAATGGTAAAAAATGTTATTTAGATTATGTTATAATTTAGTCTACTAATACAATGACAGAGCTTAGTGGCTTCAAAGGAATGCATTTGGATTTTATGTCACATCCTATAATGTATTTTAAGGAAACTATTAGTTGGAAAATGGGAGAAGAATTATTAGTTGATAGACGTGGGAGAACAAATACGTGTTGCGTTCTTGCTCCATTGATGATTGCTTCAATATCCCTTTTCTTCGAGGATTTCATTAGTTGGAAGGCGAAAATGCACTTTTGGTCCCTACATTTTGGGCCTTGTTACAATTTGGTCCCTAAATTGATTTAGGTCCTAGGTCAGTCCCTGATTTTCAAAAATCGTTTTTAAAATAGTCCCTACCGTCAACCCAGAGACAGAAAATGCTGAGGTGGCAAACGGAGGTCCTAGCTGTCAAACCCTTTTATTAAAATAATAATTAAAAAGCCAGCGTGACACTGCCACCTCATCCATGTCAGCATTTTAATCAATAAAATAAGCCACGTCAGAAAATTAATCAATTAAAAACACATTCCAGCACTAAAATAAATCAAAAATCATATATATTTTTTGAAAGAGAGAGCTTTACATTAAAATTAAAACATATATAAAAACTGGAATTTGTTTTTCATAAATCGATCAATAAAATTAAAATTATAATGCATAGATAAATAAAAAAATTAAAAAATATGAAAACAAACGGATCAAGAAGCTTACTTTACTTTAGTTTTCATGGTATTGCTGAAGAAACTATAGCTAGAGAGAGAGAGAGAGAGAGGACCTTGAGGATGCAGATCTCGGTGTTGAGGAGACGAGATGCACGAATGATGTCGTCGGTGTTGCCATCCTCGAATCTTCGAAGCTCGGATCTTCAACCATCGCTATTGATCATCCTCGAAGCTCGAATCTTCAACCATCGTTGTTGCAATCAGCAGGTTACACTCTCTCCCTCTCTCTTGTTTGATCGGAGATGGTGGTAGTGGGTTTGTTTGGGTTTTTATGGGTTTTCTTTGGGGTGGGTTGTGGCGGTGGAAATCAGTGTGGCCATGGATCTTGGATTGTGGGTTTTGGATTCGTGTTTACAGGTTTCGTTGGAGGTGGCTGGGTTTTTCTGGGTTTCCATGGGGGTGGGTGGTCTTTAATGGAGGTGGAGATCGGTGTGGCTGTGGGGAAGATGGGTTTCTGCCATGAAGAATAGGGAAGAACAAGAAAATGTATGTTTATTGGGTTTTTTGTGTTTGTTTCCCAAGAAAATTTATAGGTTTATGGGTTTGTTGGAGATTGGTTTGTTTACTGGGTTTATGGGTTTGATTTGCTGGAGAATTCGGTGTTGATTGTGTTAGAATTTGGGGAAGAACATGAAGAATTCAATGGTCTTATTTGTAGTAGATCTGACGGTGTTGGGTTTGATGATCTCTGAGGTGTTGAATTTGGGTTTTCTCTTGTTGTTGTCATTTATGTCCTAGTGATCTGGGTTTGAGTTGTTGGTTACTGGGTTTGTGTTCTTGTGACAGGTTTGAGTTCTTGTTGCTGGGTTTGATTTGGGAAGAACACGAAGAACAATTGAAGAACATAAAGAACATGAAGAGTTTTTTTTTTTTTTAAATTAAATATATATGATTTTTGATTTATTTTAGTGCTGGAATGTGTTTTTAATTGATTAATTTTCTGACGTGGCTTATTTTATTGATTAAAATGATGACATGGATGAGGTGGCAGTGTCACGTTGGCTTTTTAATTATTATTTTAATAAATGGGTTTGACAGCTAAGACCTTCGTTTGCCACCTCAGCATTTTCTGTCACTGGGTTGACGGTAGGGACTATTTTAAAAACGATTTTTGAAAATCAGGGACTGACCTAGGACCTAAATCAATTTAGGGACCAAATTGTAACAAGGCCCAAAATGTAGGGACCAAAAGTGCATTTTCGCCTAGTTGGAATTAAGACTCTTTCCTCCTATTACTTTTATATACTTTTCATGCATGCAACAACATTTTTAGCAATACCTATCACCCTTAATTTTGAAATTTATCCTTCAAAGTTCCGGGTGCTAGGAGTTGCAATGGCCAACTCCATCGCCATCATCTATTTTAGTTTGATACTTCCACATCTAATAATTTAGCTAGGAATGAAAATGCATGTTGTAGCATCTTGCGTATTATCACAACCATTATCCTTAAACTTAAAACCAAGAATAATTATACATATAACTATCATATAATTAAAAATAATTATATATAATACATATGTAAAATGTCAATCACACGAGCATGAGCGTGTGCACACATGCGCACATATTATATAATGGGAAAAAATAAATAATTGATTAAGAAGAAGACAAACACATAAACATAAACGTAAAGAATTTAAAAAAAAAAAATGCAAATTCTATTACTTCAGAGTTAAGTATACCAACCAATCGGGTAACCAACTTTGATTCAACTTTTTTGTGTGGATACATGTTATATTTATTTTTCATTAGAAGAATTGATGTTTTATCATCTTATATTATATAATCTCTCTCTTAATATATGATTAATATGATATGTTTTTTGGGATTTAAGTATTATGCTGGCAGCCCTATTGTATATTTAGGAAAACATGGTGTTATAGGCTGTAGTCCCAACCCATCAATTTCCTTTGTTGGGCCAAACCCATGCAAGTAGAGGGAACCATGTGTGGTGTCTATCATGGTGGTGATTCAATTGATGATATTTCCCTCCTAGATCGAGGGTTTCACATGGAATCGCCACTTATTTTATTCAAACGGGGGAAAAAGTACAAAATTTTATTGATTTGATAAAAAAAAATGTTAATCAATATAACTAGGGTATTATAGCTTTTTGGTTCTAGATACAATTTAAGAAGGACTAAATAACTTTGGTACTAGTTACATTTTAAAAATTGAAAATTACACGAATAAATGTTAATTTATAAAATCATTGATCTAAGTTTAAAGGCTAAGTTATAAGGTGAGAAGGGGTTAGGCAACCCACCTTGCCAAGTGAAGCTGATGTTCTAAATCATTGATATGAGTTTTAAGGCTAAATTACAATGTGAGAAGGGGTTAGGCACCCGCCTTGTTAAGTGAAGCCGGTGTTCTAGACTATAGCGACCAAGAGTCATGTCACATTATGCAAGAAAACATGTCATTAACACTTAAGAGCATGTTGTTCTTCATTAAATAGGATCAAGACTAGTGCTCAATGTGTGACTAGTGAAAACCTTATTCTAGCATGTGATTATATAATGTGGATTGAAAGCTAAAGCACGGTGATTATGTGTGCCAAGTGACAAGAATTAAAAATATACATATTTGAGATAAAATTTTTACGGAATCCTAAGATCTATCATAGTGCATGAGCATGTAAGAACATAATCATAAACACATACAAATAAAGAAACATTCAAACCAATGAGCATGCTTAAATCCTAGTTTCTATCATACAATCAAGCTAAACATGTTTATAACACTACAAGCATACTAGACTAACTTGCACACAAATCAAACAAACAAGGGGGGAGGATTCCTCTTAGAGGATTTCGATGAGTGAGACAACAAATTACTTGGTTACAAACTTGAGATTGGGAAGACCGGTGTGATTCGACTAGGAAGATGAACTGTAAGGTGCCTTCTTTGTTTTTTTCCCCCCTCTAAAACCCTAGGAGAGAACCCTGGGTATGGGGGTCCCCTAAAAACCTCAAGGGGTAAGGCAACAAGATACCCAAATGTAATTCGAGACTAGGAAGACCAGATTGCTTTCTTTGCAATTTGAGACTAGGAAGACTAAACCACAAAATGAGCCTTTCTTTGTTACTTCCTTTAAAACTCTAGGGAGTATGGTGCAAGAAAAATTGAAAAAGTGAAGGGAATTGATGACTAGTGGCTCCAAGTGTTGATTGATAATTAGATTACCTCTTTGTCTGTGGATTGGAAAATGGAGACCAGGTCTAAGTGTCAATTGGCACTTAGGTCTAGGTCTAGTCATGATTATTTCCTATTTTACTTGATTTTCACTAAATGCTTTGATTTTCAAGCAAATATCAGCCCACATAATCTCTCAAACATTATAAGTACCTAATTTTCATATAATTATTCATAAGGTAGAATCAATTATATCCAAAATCAAGAAAATATTAATGTTTAGTCATTAGATTAATCAAACGTGTGCAATCCTATTGTTAATTTTGATAAGAACCATTGAGATTATTACAATGATTTTAAATTTAATACACTTGTGAGTAAGTAGAATAAACTGTTCATAATAACACATGATTGAGCTCCAATTATGCAAATTCATCTTAGCCATCAAATCTCCATTCCATGTACCCTTTAATCCAATGGTCAAATGAAGCCTCGTGAGTTGTTGTTTTGATCACTGTGACTATGACATTTTATGTTTGGATATTGGGTTTATAAGTGATTGCAATGAGTCTCAATAGCAACTTGACTAGTCTTTTTGGGGGTATAAGTGTAGGTGTGGCTAGCCTTTTTCTCAGGGTATTACAAAAGGTCTTGTGACAAACTTCAATTTGGTAAGCTCATATCACAACAATCACACTTAAACAAAGCAAATTATGAAAATACCAAAGTGGAAATTCTAGAACATAAGCTTGAGTTTGATACCACTTTCCCAAGTCATTTGTATTTTGATCAGTCCTCTTGAGGAACAAAAAATTGGTTATATCGTTTCATGGTAGATCAATGAATTATTGGATTGAGCTAGATTTGAACTAGCATAGACACATTGTCAACATTTTATAGTGTATTCAGGCATCAACCTATGAATAATCAATTTTTAATTCTATTAATTCATGATTAGCTTTCTTGTGTAATACTCTACTCCTAGTTTTCATAAGATATTTTGGATTGATATGGATTGGCCCCCTGTGTATTTTGTTTATTATAATGTGAATGATTTAATCATTAAACAAAAAACTATTTGAATTTCATAATCACATGAAAAAAAAATAGACGTCATCATCTTATTTCAATCTATATTTTTAATGTTAGAAGGTGGGAGAATTTCACCAAGCACCTACCAACCTTAATTTTTTAACTTTTTATCAACAAAAATAGTTTCTAATTATATATTCTATTTGTATGCCAAAAAAAAGAGTACAATAAGGTGTAATGTAAGTACTTCAATAGTAAATAATATAGTTTGTTAAATGGCTTTTAGTCTGGGCCTTAAGCCTGGATACATTGTGGGGCAAGTTGGGCATGGCTCCTCTATAAAATGAACTTATTTTGCTAGAACCAATCTTCATACAAACACAAAATTTAAAAACCAAAGAGAATACAATTAAGTAAATGTTTGGATATATATGTATATATATATATATATGTGTGTGTGTGTGTGTGTGTGTGTGTGTGTGTGTGTATATATGTATGTATGTATGTATGTATGTATTTATTTTTTGGTAAGATGAATTCAGCCACAAGATTTTTGGCCCAAACTCTAGCAATCTTATTGCTTTACCTCAAGATTACACAAAACATTAAAGTTTGGGATTCAAATTAAAGTGGCCTTGTTTGGATTATCTTTTTTGCCAAAGGATTCAAGTGAAGAGGGTTTTGTTGGAGAGAGGTGAGCTTCCTAGAGATGCATGTTAATACCACTCATTTTGGGGTAAATGGTTTTTTCTAGGCTTATGGTGAATGAAATGTGGAAAAATGCTGTATTATATATATACATATAGAATAAAAGGAAAAGGAATTGAACCTTAACTATTTTTATCCTCAAAAAATAGACTAAGGTCTTAGACAAATACAACCCATACACTAACCCTATCACAAAAAAAAAAAAAGACTGCTAATCTAGAATTGCCTCGCTATATTTGCACACCTGTTAACAATGGAAAGTTTCCCAATACAACAAATTTTCAAAAGCAAAGAGATGTTTTCTATAATTGGATAAATTATTAGGTGTACTACCATCATTGTCACATAAGGATAAGTCTAATGTACAGGATCCACAAGTATGAACAACCACTACGTGAGAGGAGGGTATAATACACCAAATTAACTGAATAATTTCACCAAAAATTAAGGTAAGCTTCATTTGAGCCTATGAAGGTGTCAAGAATCAAGATGTTCTTGGTGTCTACTTCTAGTAGGGCTGTCCAGCAGTTCACTAACCCACTCAAACCGACCGGGTCTGACTGACCCAAAGCCCAGCAGGTGGACCTAAAACCCATGGTCGATCGGATTTGGGTTTGTAGCTAACAAAAACTGATGATTCGGGTCGGGTAGCGGGTTAAGTAATTAAAAACCCGTATTACCCGACTCGACTGATGGTTTGAGATTAGAAAAAAAAAAAAAAAATATATATATATATATATATATATATATATATTTGTTCGGTTATTTCTAGGAGAACACGTGAAGACAGAAGACCAATTGGACTAAAGCTGACTTGCTAAGCGTTACACGCTAACTAAAACTTACACGCAAAAGAAAATCAACCAAAATCAAATAAGAAAATTCAGAATGGCTAAATTTCAAATCAAAATAGAGTTTCACTTTCCCGTGCCCATAGCCATGATGAGCCCTTACTCCTTACTCCTTAAACTTAGCCTGTTACCCTCAGGGCCTCAACCTTCATCTCTCTCTCTCTCATAAATCAGTTTTCTCTCCATTCTCTCTGCTCTCTAGTCTCTCTAGTCTCAAGGGTTGATTTCAAAATCTTTCTTTTTTATTTTGAAACAAACAAGTCATTTACATCAAAATCTTTTTTCACTCCAACGGACCAAACCCTAGTTGTTGGTTGCCGCTACCGTCGCCTCACACCACACCTAACACCGCCGCCTCACTTTCTTTCCACCATGAGTTAAGTCTTCTCAGCCTCTCAATCTCGGCTTCCTAGTCTCAGCTCAGGTAAATTTTCTTCCTTTTACATCCCACTTTTTTTGTATTTTGTGATATGGGTTTATCATATTGTTCAAATGATTTAAAACTTAAAGATTAGGGATCAAAACTGACCAAGAGATTGGATTCAAAGATGAAACCCAATTTTTTTGATTTGATTTGTTGAGTCAAAGACTTGATTTACCACTTTTCAAAGATGAACCCCTAATTTGAGTATGCTCGTTCGTGTTATCATTTTTCAAAGACTTGAGTTATCTCTTTTCTGAGTGTGCTTTGTGTTTATTTTCATGTTTACTCATTATAGATAGACATTATAGTTAGTTTGATTCATTATTTTAGTGTGCTCTAAGTGTGCTTTGTATCTGCCAAGTTTTTTTCCTTGTTTTGTTTTGTTTTTTTTTTCTATGATCAATATACTTGTATTTTCACTGTAAAAAAAGAAAAAGAAAAAAGATGAATCCCTAATTTAAAAAGATGAAATCCAAACACATTTTTATTTTGCTTATCTGATTGTATTTTATTGCTTATTTGTTTGATTCATTTTGCTTTCTTAACTCAAAAAATTGAAACCCTAATTTTATACAGGATTTGTAAGTTGTTCAAGTAGGCTACTCTTTTTGCTTTTTTTTCAAGGTCGAATCCCTAACAGCTAAGAGTTCTCTAAGGTATTATTTCTCTTTTGTTGTTTCTCTTTTAACTTCTTGTTATTGTTTGTTTGTTACTTTTGTCGTTGTTTTCGTTGTCGCTTTACCTGTTGTTGTGTCACTTGTGTGTGTTCTTGTTACTAGGTTAGTAGTATCATTGTTATGGTAGTTTGCTAATGCTTAAATTTAATGTCTTTAGGTTATGGAACCCTCTAGTGATGCACCCCCTTCCCAAACGACACCCGCTGCTCAAGCTGAACCTGCTGCCATTCCAACTAATGCTGAGGCACTTCCACCTAAACTTAATGGTAAAGCCAAGGTGAGTTAGATAGTTGCTAGTTGTGGTAATAATAGGAAAAAGTCTACTGCTTGGGATTATTTTGAAAAAATACAGATTAGTGAGGGTCATTTTAAGGCTGTTTGCCATTATTGCCAAAAAAATTATCGTGCTAATAGTAAGGGGCATGGTACTACTTATTTATTGAATCATGTGCCAAATTATGTTAAGAACCCTAATGGAGATGCACTTAAAGAGCAACAAACCTTAGAATCTGAACCCAAAATGAATGGGGAGGAAGGGTTTCAGCTTTTACCAATAGCCTTTACTGTTGAGGCTTCTAGAAAGGCACTCGCTGAAATGATTATAATAGATGAGTTGCCTTTTGGGTTTGTTGAAGGGTATGGGTTTCAAAGATATTTAACAACCTTACAACCTAAGTTGCGAATTAGGGATATCCCATCTTGTCAAATTGTGGCTAGGGATGCGATTGACATTAATGGTGTTGAGAGAGAGAAACTAAGGGAAGCCTTGAAAGGTTGTAGGGTGTGCCTTACTACGGACACATGGACTAGTATTCAAAATTTGAATTATATGTCCCCCACATGTCATTTTATTGATGATGATTGAAACTTGCATAAGAGAATTCTGAATTTTTGACAAGTTGAAGACCATAGGGGGAGACTATAGGTAGAAAGATTGAGATGTGTTTGCGTGAGTGGGGTGTTGATGGCATATTCACCTTGACAGTGGATAATGCTTCCTCTAATGGTGTTACCATTAAATTTTTACAAACAACAACTAAAGATTGGAAGGAGACTGTTTTAGAATATGAGTTCTTGCACATAAGGTGTTGTGCACATATCCTAAATCTGATTATGGGGGATGGTTTGAAAGAAATTGACGCGTCCATTGCTAGGATGCGTGAAGCGGTGAGGTATGTTAAGTCCTCACCAAATAGAAATCAAATTTTTAGGAGTTTTATGGAGAGATTAGGCATTGAATCCAAGTGTTTACTAAGTCTAGATGTACCTACTAGGTGGAACTCTACCTACCTCATGTTAGATACTGCTGACAAATTTGAGAAAGTGTTCCTAAGAATGGACTTTGAGGATGATAGTTATTCTTCATACTTTATGAACAAGGAAAATAGTGGTGGTTTGGGATCTCCTAGTGGGGTTGATTTTCACAATTGTAGGACATTTGTGGGTTTCTTGAAACTTTTTTACATTGCAACAAAGAAGTTCTTCGGTTCTTTGTATGTTACTTCAAATACCTTCTTTGATGAGATATTTGTGATTCAAGAGAATATTGCTCATTTAATTAAATCTCAAACTCAACTCTTGAAAAACATGGCAACTAAACTGGACGCTAAATTTGAAAAGTATTGGGGGAAAGGGGATAAAATTAATCAGCTTTTGTATGTGGCTATGGTTCTTGATCCAAGAAAGAAAATGAGGTTTTTCAAGTTTTCTTTTTCTGAAATTTATGGAGATGAAGTGGCTGATGAGATGGTTGATTTGGTGAGGAAGACCATGGATAGGTTGTATGATTATTACTCTTGTGTTGATTCACCAAATGTGGTAGTACCAAGTGAGAGTGAGAGGACACACATAGAAGGTGATACAATTGGTTGTACTGATCCATATGCGATGGTTAATTTTTGAAATGAGCGTTTCTTAAAGGCTGAAAAGTCTATAGGGTGTAGCAATGAGATTGAAAAATATTTGGTTGAAAATTGTAAGAGTAGAAAGGATGTGAAATTTGAGATTTTGGGGTGGTGGAAAGCCAATTCAGATAGGTACCAAGTGGTGTCCAAAATGGCCAAGGATGTGCTGGCTGTACCTGTTTCTACGGTTGCTTCTGAATCGACATTTAGTACCGGAGGGCACATACTTGATCAATTTCGAAGTTCACTCTCTCCTCTCATGGTTCAAAATCTTGTTTGTGCTTAAAACTGGCTGCAAGCCCATGTCCCAATTTCTTTTCACAAATCAAAGGGCGAGATGGAGGCCATGGAGGATAAATTTCATGACTTAGGTAATATGTTTAACTTCCAAACTTCTTGTCTATGAAGTGTTATTAAATGTGTCATATACTTGGTTGTGTCTGTTAGAATTTCAGTCTTTATAACCCCAAGCTACTACTACAAAGGTTAAACCCTTTTGTAATAAATTATAAGCCTGTTTAAAAAACTCTATATACTAATTTCGTGTTCATGCGTTCTAATAAGTATTATTGTTTCCTCAAAAAAAAAAAAAAAATACTTGAGCAAAATTTAATCTATTGCCTTAATCTTTTCTTTTCTAGTTTTGAATCAAGCAACAACAGCAGCAAGTTCTAATTCCTGCTTAAGCAAAGGTGGTACCCATACCACAGTTAGTATTAATGAATGATCACTGACCGGGTATGTTTCTGCAATTTTTGTTGATATTGGTTACTTCCCTTTCGGTCATTCTATAACTTTTGTTTTTTGTTTTTATATATTATTGATAAATATTTTTTCCCCTTGTATTGTAGGAGGAAGGAAGGTCGCATTTGGTATAGGAGGCAGTTTTTTGGATATATTTTGGATGCTTTTTTGGACAGATGTATAGCTTTTCTAACTATACATGAACTATTCCTTATAGAAAGGAAAACTTAGCATCTATGTAGGTTTTTCTTTCTATAAGTTATGGACTTGTTAACTATAGATAATAGAGTAGTTCTTTACTGTTCTAGGAAAGCTATTTTTTGGAAATACTTATAGTATTTCATAATTGTAACTAATTATATATATTGCTGGGAATATTGCCTACTACCTTGGTGGTTTACTGCCTTACAAACTTGTGCAGTAACTGCCTTCTCTACTGCCTCTATGGCTTACTATATATATATATATGTGGAATTATGAAGATGTTCTAGTATTTGTAGCAATGCTTGCTGTGTGGTTCTGGAAATTTACTTGATGTGTAGAATGGTTGGCAGGTTTAATATGTGTTCAGATTGACTTTTATATGCCTGAGTTGTAATGTGTGGATGATTAACAGGTGGTAAAAAAAATAATATTTTGTGCATTTTTATTTGTTTGATTATTGCCCAGGTTTTACATGCTATTGATGTTTAACAGGTGGTAAAAAATGGTTACTTTGTTTGTTTTTATTTGTTTGCTATTGTGCCTAGGTTTTACTTTGTATTTTTTTGTTCCCAAATGTCAATATGTGGGTACTGGGAACTATAAATTTGGACTGATATTGTTTCAAGCAGAGCTTGAAGGCCCATTTTAAAAGGTACCGGCCTACTAGGAAATATTAATTTGGACAGATTCAAGCAAAGCTTGAAGGCTTATTTTAAAAGAAATGAAGTAAAAAAGAGGCCCAACCTGTTATGACAAGATTCAAAAACTTTTAAATCCTTGTAATTTGAAAGCCCAATAATTTTGGTCAAAAAGGCCCAAAAAAAATTAAATCCATGAAAATCTACAAATTTGGCCCAATATGTGGTCCAAACCCGCTAAAATGTTGAATCTGATTTCGACCTGCCCCAACCAATGACCCAGCTCGACGGGTCCGACTCGAATGTTCGGTTGAGTGCAGGTCAATTTTCCAGCAACCCGACCCAATCGGGTTGAGTGCGGGTTAGGCCCAAACTTAGGCCGACTCAACCCGTGGACAGCCCTAACTTCTAGAATGACGTTTGAAAAACTTAGTAATATGCTATTGTTGAGGTCTAAAAATTCATAAAGTTGCACCAAGGCCCAAAATGGCACAGAGAATTGAACTCCATGAAATAAAATACTTAAGCCTGCAATAAAGGAAAAGATGGTTGGCCCAAATCCATTAAGGGTTTTAAGGAGGAACCCAAACCCACGAATGGGTAAGCTTTAGAACTCATGAAACGAAGGGAAGGAGAAAAGCCCAGCCACCAAGGTCAGAAAATTGCTAGGGAGCCCAGTGGTAATAACTAGGTCGGGATACTTGGGGACTGCCAGGAGCTCGAGATCCTTGGGACGTGCAGCAAAGTCAGGGTTGGATTAAGACAGTTCAAAGGGGATGCCAAGAAACATAAGGAACGAGGATAGATATGTCCCTATCAGCCACCCAATGATGCAAAAAGGAATTAGAAGGCTTGGGAACCAACAAATCATGAACAAGGGGCTGGTACCTCGGGAAACCCAGAAAGAAGAACCATGAAGGAAAGTGGCTGTGAAACTTTCAACCTGGCAAGAAGGAATCAGCTCACTTGGAAAAAATGACAAAGAGAAAAGCAGCCAAAAGTTGAGTCTGAAAAAGTGGGAACTAGAAACCTTGAAAGGAGAAAAACCTAAGGTCAGCTCTTTAAGACATACCAGAATGGAAAGGCAGCAGGAGACTTTTGGGGAAGAAATACCAAAAGAAGGAAATTATGAGAAATAAGGATGGGACTAGCCACCAATGTTGCTGGCACAACATTGGTTCTGGTACCCAGGGGAGCAAATGAGGGGAATCAGTGGTACCCCGGGAACCCTAGGATGACACTATAAAAGGGGGAAGCAGCCAACAGTGATGGAATAGAGCTACAGTGAATTAGAGTAGAATCATTAAGAAAACTTTGTTAGAACTCAAAGAAAGTAAGAAAAGAGAGGGAAATACCGCTCGGTATCCTCAAACGGCCACTAAAGAACACACTTGGATTTAAAGGGATTCAAACTTTGCAAGTCTTAGAAACCTTAGGAGCCATCTAAGTCTGTGATTTTTGAACTTATTTGGACCTTGTAACACGTCCTAGTGAGCATAATGTATTACACAATTAAGAAAGTAATGAAATAGTTCACATTATCTTAAGGACTCTTAACGTTTATTTTGTGTCTTTCTTGATCACATTGCCCCTTTATTGTTTCTTGCCATTCAATGCATATATTTCTTGTTTGCTAGCATGTATGTATTGTAGGATTTGTGCTTTGTGCACCATCTGGTTCGTAATCAGCCTATTTAGCTGTGGTGAGCCAAGCCCAATCCATTAAAACAACAAGTAAAAGGGCTCAGGGTTCTTGTTTCTACTTGGGCCTGGGTACTGTCCAAAAAGGACCCACACAACTATTAAAAGAGTTTCTTTACTGATTGTATATTTATTTTTGATACATTTTAATGGAAGGATTTAAACCTTGTACATTTTCGTTGGATACACAAAAAAAAAAAGAAAAAAAAAAGTCATTTGAAGGTTATTTCTATATATTAAGAGAATTCAAAAAGTTAGTTAAGGCTTTAAAAAATGTCAAAAATACCCCTAATCTAATTAGATAATCCTTATTCTTAAAAAATAAAAAAATGGGGTTAAAATTGTAATTCAATAAAATTAAAAAAAAAAAAAAAAACTACTAGAAAAACTTTTTTCCTAAAAATTAGCACACTCTCTTTAAATATATCTCACGCATGTTTGATACATTTTTTTTCCTAAAAACTAGTATGCACTAAACCCAGTAATTTACTCATTTTCAAAATCCTAAATTTTAGTTTCTTAAAAATTCCTTCCTATGTAACCCCACTAACGATAGATAAATTCAAATTGAAAAATTATATTAATATAAAAATAAAAAAGAACCTTGTGCGGAATGCGTGTGATAAGACTAGTTATTATTATTATTTTAAATGATAACTTGATAGTTACAACAATGGGGAGGGGGATTTTAAATCCTAAATGTTTTTGTTGAAAACACTAGGAAATGTCAATTAAACTACAAGACTCTTGGCATGATTCGAGTTAATTGGCCAACAAATTGTTCTTTATGTTCACTAATGTCAAGCAATAACTAGGCTAAAATGTAAAGAACCTCTAGGGTTTGGGTTAGTTGCAAAAACATCCCTTGGGATCCAATACTTCCTTGTAAATCTTTGAGGTTTTCATATCTACCAAATTGACCCTAGCTTCTGCTAGCTTTTTATGAATAAAAAAAAAAAAAATCATGTGAGCAATGATGCAAATAAATTGGAGAATCTTTTTAATGTAATCATGTGATAGCACATGATTTTTTGTTTTTATTTTTTCCATAAGAGCTAACAAAAGTTTGCCCCAATGGCCAATTTGATATATATAGAGACCTCATGGAGTTATAAGGAAGAATTTAAAAACTAAGAGGTGTTCTTAAAATTGACCTAAATTCTAAAGGGTGTTTTTTCATTTTGGCCATAATTTAATAACTCAAATAACCCGTATTTTTAGAGGAGGGGGGGGGGGGGGGGGGTTGGAATGTGCTCACTTTTTAAACATTTTTCTTTTGGGTAAAATACAAAAATCACTCATGAGGTTTGAGCTAATGTTAGGCACTACTCAGATATTTTAAAATATCTAATTTGCCCCTAAACCTAAATGGCACTTGAAACTATTTGTGCTCATTTTCCCAAAAATTAATTTATGGTCAATTTACTTGTCACAATGCAATCCCACGATGATTGTATCGTGGCAATTATATGCATGAGGGAGTGTTTATGTAGTAAATAGTAGATTAATAATACCCAAAGATGGTCAGAGAAGCTGAAAAAGGCTAAGGATTAGGAAAACTTTCAATTTTCAAACAATGTTAAATGTGGTTTATGCTTATGTGGCAAATTTGATATATTTTAAAGTATGGGTTGTGTCTCATATCATATTAACGGTCAACCCAAACCTCAAGGGTAGTTTTTATATTGGGACAATTATATTTTACCACCCTAAATTATATTCTAAATTACACTTTACACCCTAAACTATACCATGAATTACGCTTTACATTATAAACTTTCAAAATGCGTAGCTAGCATTCTAAACTATAACTCGTGTTACATTTTACACCCCAATGTTAATTTTGCCGTTATCTTGGATTGGAAACCAAAGTTTAGGATGCAAAATTTAATCAAGAGTATAATTTAGAGTTATAAAGTGTAATTTCTCATTTGTTTTTAAAAGATTGAGAAAATGGGCAATCAAGTCTTTTCATGTGGTGCCATCCAAAATAACAGCAGAATTGATGGAGGGTGCAAAGTGTAACACAAATTATAGTTTAGGTGCTAACCGTGCATTCTGAAAGTTTAGGGTGCAAAGTATAATTTGGGGTATTATTTTTTTGTGGTAAAATGTAATTTTCCTTTTTATATTTTACCCTTTTTGTTTTGCCCTCCTAGAACGGCATACCGTTTTCCCGAACCACAACGTGACGCAGAGTCGTTGTTGCTCCCTTCATCATAAAACGCAGCGTTTACTTCAGTCTTGGAAAACTACAGCTCCAGCTCCCCACCGTGCAGGTACTCTCTCTCTCTCTCTCTCTTTTCCATCGCCGCCGTCGTGAACTCTGAGAGTTCTGATTCAGTTTTCTCTGATCAATTCTACTTCTAAATTTCTCATTCGGCAAGTTTCCCTTTCATTCAAACTTAAGAAATTTAGTTTTCGCCTGCAAACTGTTCGACAAAATGTCTCTAAGAACTCTATGTGCATTTTATAATCCTTATTGATCAACAAAAAAAGAACCAGACACAATTGGCCTTATATGATTGATTACTATGTTAATATATAATTCTATATTATCTTTCAATTTTCCTTTTTTTTTATTTTTTTTTATTCGTAAAGATTGTACTTTTGAAGCTAATGTGGTCTCAGTTATACAATTCGAAAGCAAACTGAGGAAACATGCCGTCTCTTCAAACCGCACTGCCTCCTGAACTTGCCAACAATGTTATCAGAGTTAGTATCAAATTCTTCTTCATTTCTTTATATTCTGCCATTTCTATTTATTATACAACAGTTTTCCTCACTAATTCAGGCCTTTTGTTGTAGCTTTATCGTGAATGCCTTCGACGAGCTAAATACATCGGTCATCGGGTATACAAAGTTCCTCTCCCTCTCACACTCACACTCACAAACACACAAAATTCACTGGGAATTTGAGTTATAAGTCTAGATTCAACTTTAGGTACTTTTATTTGGGGATCGTTACTGTATACTATGTTGTACTAAAAATGACTGTTTTAATCAATAACGTTTAGGTCAAATGTCATTTCCTTGGTTTTTTCAACCGAGACGTCCAGAGTTTGATTCATCCTCCCCCAATTTTTTTATTTTTATTTTTAAAAGCGACTGTTTTAGATGTTCCAATTTTCATGCCTAGCTTGGTCAGAGCAGCTTGCAATATTCCAGCTTCATTTCAAACTCTGATTCAAACCCTTTTCCTTTCAAGCTTTCTTATTGCCCTTGAGAGTTCCACATCCCAGCGGCCTATTTGACCTCCCTCCATATACTTTGAGTGAATGAGCATTCAAAGTATAAATGATCTTTAGTTTTCAATCTTCCTCTGCAAATGATATCTCAATTATAGCCCCGATTAGCAAGCCTATCCCTCTTTGCAAGCCTGTTTTGCACATCCAACCGGCAAATAAAACCATGCTTAGGAACATGCTTCGTATAATCCTGCTCCAGTTTACATCCAGAGCTTTTAACTCTAATTTGCTTCCAAGCTGAGGAACAGCTAAATGCTTTATTTGCAAAAGGAATAAAGAGCCCCTGGTCATCTCCTCCTATTTCGACCTCATTCAAACTAACTAGGATTCTTACTAAGTACTACGATCTAGTAGCAGACAAGCAACATTACCCATTGTGGATTACACTAGACAGCTTTGCTGAAAAGTAGCTTGCTGCATGATAGATGATTTGATGACCAAATTTATGATAGAGAGGGCCTTGGGATGCCAGTTATCATGCAACAAATATATTGACATATCTCATCCAACCTTATGTTTAATTAGAGGCCTTCTACTCTATTGCAAAATCTTCCTCCACCCACAAGAACTATCCTTAGAAATTTGGATTCAACTTTAGCTACTTTTATGTGGGTTTCATTACTGAATACCATGTTGCATGAAAAATGAGTGTTTCTGTTCCATATTTCATGCCTGGCTTGGTCAGAAGTAGAATGTGCTAGGTCTTTGATTCATTTTTATTTTGGATTATAACCTTGTAAGAACGGTTAGCACTAAATCATTCATGTAGTTTAAAATTTAATATAAAAAAATCCTGCAAGAAAGACCAGATTCAAAAATAAGATATCATCCCTGGAATTCTTGACACACTTTCCATTGCGGTCTTTCTATGTTTCTCTTGGCTGAGCTGTACATTTTCCCCTCCGCTCCAAGTATAAATGTCATTTTTTGAATTGTACCTGTATGGTTCTCCTTGTGAAATCCAAGCTCACATTGTTAATGATTGTGTCCAATTGTACTTAGAAGATATAGGATGATAATTTTTCAATGATTATTTAGTTTCCAATCAAATTGAGAAGACATGAAACTGACTTTGGGCCTCCTCTTTTTTTTTTCTTTTTCTTTTTTTTCCGTCTTTTAAAAAAAATAAAAAATTATGTAGCAACATAACACAGAACTTATAGTTGACATGGTGAGACAGCAGTTCAAAAAACACATGCACGAGACAGATCCAGAGAAGATTCAGAAGTTGAAGGATGAGTGAGTTTCATCTTGTCTAGTTACTTGCATGTATTTGTGCATGTTTGGGTTGGTGGGGAATATAGTGGAAACGATGTCTTTGGCTGTCTTATATTGCCAGGGTGCATCTTAGTGGGTTGCTTGATCCTTTAATATATACTTGTCATTAATTGTTTTTACTTGTCATAGACACATTTCTTCTTCTGCATTAATCCTTGTTTCCTTTGTTTTGCAGTGCGGCAAGGGGACTTATAAATCACATACTATATGAGTCTGAGAAGATGTCTGGTCGTAAATTCAGCAAAAGCGCTTGATGTTGTTCAGAATTTCAATTTATGAGTGCTTTCAGTTGGTGTATCAGATCATGTTTTGACAAAATAATAATATAGACTTGAGTGGTCTCAATTTTTCTTGTTTATGACTTTCATGTTGCATGTGTTGAACCCATCAGGTTGAATGAAACTGGCATTTTTTAAATTTGCACAGTGGCTTTCTATGTTGTTCATTTTTCATTTATAAAACTGATGGTTCTTGATAAGAAGAGAAATCTGTGTATACTACCTATGTTTTATATGTGAAATGAGTCAAGCATAGACTTCTGTTCTTTTGCTTGGCATTTGCTTGGCATTTGTTAGCCGCTTTAGTCAACCCAAGCAAACCCATCAATGCAGGCAATATGAAAGGAAAGCCTAAACTCTTTAACTTCTTAGTAGCCTTAAGCCTGACAAAGTGTATTACCTGTCTTTTGTGCCCAAAATAAATGACCCTAGAAACTCTTAAACCCTGAAAATAAAAATAAAAATAAAAAAACAAAAAAAAAACCCTAATTTTCAGGGCTTTCCCAGCACTCTGCTTTTGTTTTTAATCTTATTGTTCTAATGATAATCTCTAACAAGTCTTCTTTAATTCTTCAAAGCTCATCCTAATCTCACGAGATTACTGCCTTAGAGTTTTAGCATCAGTTTGAGGGGTTTGTCATGTTCAGTTGGAGTTGGATAAATGCCATTTTTCAAGTATATATATCTCAAAGTTAGATATTTTTTCTTAAGCAAAAAAGGACATTTTCTATTTGTTAATCTTTTAACTTTTAAAATAATTTTAAGCAATTGTGTCTCCCTAACCAAGTAAAATTGTCAATGCATGATTTTAAATTCTAATGTGTGGTGATCAAAGCAATATACCATGCTTATTAAAGCTTCTGTACCGTGCTTATTGCAAGTCTCAAAACTTAAAAGAGTAAAAGCAAAACCTCAGGTTGGATGATATTGCGCCCCTTAAAGAACAACCAAATGTGGCTAGGCATGGATAACATTCCACAATGCACGTACAGTCTCTTGGTATATTGTGAGGCACTGGAATATAACACATAAATAAGATTCACTTCTATTATTAGAAGAACTTTCTGTTACAAATCTTCTCCCACTAACTTTTTTTGCATAAGCCCTGCAGCAATAATGGCACAGATTAAGAGTTATAGAGGAGTACAAGGTTGGAGAAAAGCCATTGCAAACTTCCTCCATGTTCATTAAACTATCCCCGCCACTATATGTTTCTTTGATATAACTCAGTAATTTTTTTAGTAGTTTTTTTCTTTGAATTTCCATATATTGGTCCAACCCTGTGATAGAAAGCTATGCAATCTTCTAAACTTCCTTTATGTGGCTGATTTTACTACTTAGTTCCCGGAGTACCATAAATGTATACTCCCTCCTCTCACATAAATGGTGGGTCCTACTAATTAAATTCATGGTGAGACCTACCATATGTGAGAGGGGGGAGTACGTATTTATGGTACTCCGGGAGTACCTAATAATTTTCCTCATGGGTACTAATGAATTTGGTTAAGCAAACTCATAAAGCATATTTTTTCTATTTGCAACACTGGCCATGAGCAAACTCATAAATGTGAAGTAAACCCTCCAAATTAAAATGTCCAAATTATTTATTTCCATCAATATTCTTATCTAATGCCTTTGAAATCAAGATTTCCAGAATAGGCAGTATTTTCCAAATGTTCCTTTATGAGGAATATGCATAATTGATACTCAATGCGAGACTTATCCTCTGAAAAGTATGTGGCCAATATTCTTATCTAATGCCTTTGAAATCAAGATTTCCAGAATAGGCAGTATTTTCCAAATGTTCCTTTATGAGGAATATGCATAATTGATACTCAATGCGAGACTTATCCTCTGAAAAGTATGTGACCAAAAGTCCATTCACATTCGTGTAGGACAGTCAAGTGAAGTAGGGTGACCATGCTACCCTGCTAAGTGCTAATTGATTCGAAGTGAAGGACATGTTTGTGGTCAGTGAACCTAATATTTCTTCTTGGAACGAATCAAAGATTGAGATCATCCTCGAGCTTTTGTCGAACTATTATCTTTTTTTGGAAAACTTTTACTAAACCAGACATTATTACAAATATACAGATTCTTGAAAAATTATGAGGGGCTCAATCCTCGTGAGGTGACGAGTCAATCGGCTGTGGAAATTACAACACTTCATACCGGCATTCTACTGCAATTGAATACTAAGGACCCATCATCATAATAGCTCCTATAGATGTGTGTGAGAGAATTGTGGCCACTACTTTCACCACATCTCTGTCCCAACAACCTTCTTTTCATCTGACATAGCTCTTTTACCATACACTACGCCATTCAACATGCAGTGATGCTGTCTTCTGATGAGTGGCTTGCAATGTTGGTGAGCCTCAACCATTGCGTTGAAAATATAGCATTATTAGTATGGATGTGAGGTTCCAAAGCCAAACAGTTCATTCCAAAGTAATTCAATGGTACCAACCATCATCAATTTCTTTTTCCAGTGGTATAGTTTTGACGTGATCTTAACATGTCAAATTCACTAGTGCTTTGTGGTCCACTGTTTCTTAGCTACCTTCTCACAATCCTGTTTTGCCATTATGTGGTTCTAGTTTTGAAGTGATTTTGTCTTTTCTTCTTCTTTTTTTCCTAAAGGACCTTGCAGTTTCTTTGATCTCAATTAATTACTTGTGAGTGCTGCAAATCATTTTCATTGGAAATCATTCCATTCTGTATTGTTTTAACTTATTTGATTTTATATCCAAGAGTTTACGATGTTAAAGTGACTGGAACAAAATACTTTATCGGTTGAACTTATTGTTTCTCAAAATATATATATAAAAGTTGAACTTATTAAAACCCACTGCACTTAATTTTACATCCAGAGTGTTGCAAATCATTTGCATTTGATGTTTTTTGAAGGACCTTGCAGTTTTTTTGTACTACTTTACTATGAAACTGCCTTGTTGGCAAAATTTGCAAAATAATGTTATTTTAATAATAATTATTTAAATTGACACCTTTTTGAAACAATTTGAGAATATGGCCTTTTTAAGTTTTGAAACTGATGCTACACAGAATCAGTAGGCTGAATGTTTCGGGTTTCAGTGAGACAATGACTCGCTTGGAAGACCTGAGAGGAAGAACACACAATCAAAAGGCGACCGGGGTGAACCGGCCAAGTACCCTCCGATGATTAAATCAGTTTTTTTTTTTTTTTTTTTTTTTTTTTTTTTTTTTTCTGGAAAATAAAGTTCCAACTTTTGAGGAATTCTCTTAGGAAAAACTTGCCTTGATTTGATACCGGCCGGTCTTTATATAGAGAACCTTGGAGCGGTTATTGATTTAATAACTTCCCTAGGATTTGTGGAAATTAGTGAATTTTGACATAACTTCCTCAACGGCTGTAGAAGTTACAACCGCTGAGGGAAGTTGAGCATTTGTGAGGAATTTGTGGTGATGAATATGGGTTTGGTTCCCGCTCCAGAATTCCGTGGTTCGAATCCTCAAGATACGTGAGTAAATCCATACTTGAGAATTTCCTAAGTGTCATGTGGTCATCCGTGCACTTTGCCTATGGACGACTCCTTTGTCCATAGACGACCTTCTTGAATGTTTGGCCTTTGGCTCACGGACGACCCCTATGGACGAACCAGAGATGGTAATTTTTGCTATCCCATCAGAAACCATGTTTTCTATACGCGATTTTACTTAATTTAAAAAACATGATTTTAGCACTTAAAAATTAAAAACAGGTTTCTAAAACATGATTAAAAAAATGTTAATTCTCCAAATAGCCTAAAAAGCAATGTCAATTTATATAATTTATATTAATGAACATTTTTTTGTTTTTGGGCTCAGTTCGTTTATTAAAAAAGCCTAAAATTAAGGTTCAAGCTTGGCTTGTTTATAAACAAATAACATGAACAACTTTCTTAAAATAAAAAAAAATAAAATAAAAAAATGAACAAGATTTTTATTGAATAAAGCTTGAGCCTGAAATTTTCTTAGGAAGGCAAATTTTTACTAATGTAAAACTTCTAGTATTTCGAAGATCAAAGAGATATTAGAATGATTATGAGGACCTACAATGCTCATGAAGTGAACTGACGTGAAGAATGTTTCCACTGAGGTCACAAGTCAAACGGCTGTGAAAACCGCAACAACCCACACCCACATTCCCCCTGCAATTGAGGACTGAGGACCCAAGATACAGTTCCTATTGATGAAGGGTGTGAGAGCCTCTACATTCACTGCATCTCTGTTCCAACAAATCTCTTTTCATCTTACTTTTTACATTGCAGTAATGCAGACATTTTGTTGGTTTCTGATTAGTGGTTTGCAACGTGGATGAGCCTCAGCCATTGCCTTGAAAAAAATCGTATCTATTTGAGGTTCCAATCAGTTCATTCTCGGGTATCTCATCAGTACAACATTCATCATTTTGTTCCAGTTGTATAACTTTGAAGTGATTTTAACAATGTCAAATTGACCGCTGGTTTTGTGCCTGTGTTTCTCAGATACTTTCTTGGAGTCTTCTTTGACTAGCAACTTAAAAGGGGATGGAAGTATGGGACAGGAGCGCAAAAGCATGATCTCTCTAGATTATACTGAATGTTAAATTCCATTTAGTAAAATAATAAAAATCCTTTGTCTTGCCTTATGCTTTAACAATCGCAGTTAGCGTATCTCTTTTTTTCCCTATAAAGTAACAAAAGTTAAAAAAAATAAAAATAAAAAATAAAAAAAAATAAAAAAAAATAAAATGCTGCAGTTGGTGAAGCAAAAAGTGGAATGGACAAAGGATTTTTATTCGTCATAAAAATAGCATGTATACAGATGGTGAACTGGTTCCAACTATAAAGGCTAGAAGACTTTCATTATAGCATGATTGATCTTTTGCATCTTCTATACCATGCTTACTGCATGGCTCAAAAACTTACAAGAGTAAAAGCTAAAACGGGGCATGGGGTAAAATATAAATAATGCCTGTACAATCTCTTGCTATAGTGCCAGTAATTGGAAATAAACATATAAAATTTAGTATTGTCATTCATAAAACTTGTGGTTACAAATCCCTCCCCTTTAATAAATTTTACAAATGCATAACATGTTGAAGGCAGAGGGATAGTCATTGCAAGCTCTTTTCATGTTCATTAGATCATCACTACAAGAACTTGCTTCTTTTTAGATACCTGACAATACAAACACAGCCAATTGTTGCAAGTTCATATCTGAGTTCTAACTGCCTTTCCCTAAATTTGATGGTCTTGGCTCTCCAGTCCTTGGACTAAATGGCCCTCTTCCACCAAGCCGAGGACTTTGTTCCCCTCTCAGTTCACTTATGCGAGGGCTGTGTACACTATCTGATAGCCGTGGGCTCTGTAGACTTCTAAATTCTTTGGAAGGTGTTGCTGTGCAGCTTGTTAACTTGAGACTGCACATCCGTCTAATCTCGCCCCGACTACGTGTTACTATCCCATCTAGAATCTCTCCATCATCTCCAAATGAAGCTGTCCGTCCCATTTCCCCATCCTGCTATGGACAAATCAAGAACATGAGATACATAAGTTAAGCTGTATTGCTAGGTCACCTTAATCACTTTCTATGCTAAATCCATTTTAATTCAACCCGAAAAATTACACTACATTGATTACAAAGAGAATAGATTAGCAAAACTGAAGTTCTTCAGATTTTCTGAATTCTTCTTCCTAGGCATGTAATGTATATATAGAATGTAGTATGTAAGGAAAAACAAATAGAGTTTATCTACAGGTTGAAGCAAAAGAACTAAAATTGTACGGTTGCTAGCTTTTTTTGCTTACAACAAGTTTGGTAGGGGGATTAAAGCCCAAGTTCTCCCCATTGGCACAACCGGATAGTACCAGTGAACCACAAGCATAATCAATAAAGGGAACTTGAGCAAAAACTTACTGTTGCTAGGTTGAATGATAAAGCTGGCGCCTCTTCATACTCTGCAGCATCTAAATCTTGAAGGTGTGCCGCTTTGAAAAACTTGGGTAAAATGTATTGTCTCACAGGAACCAAAAGCATAATCATTAAAGGGAACAGAACCCCTGCAATTGGAACCCATGTGATCCCAAAACAAACAAGCAGATAAGCAGTCTGGAAGATTGTAAAAATTGCAATGGTCTTGAAAGGTACAGTTTCCACAAAAGTGGCATGGTACTCCTCCAGTACTCTGAAAAAGCATGCAATATGGTTAGTTCCATACCATTCACGTTTATAGGTAAAATGATCAAAGAGATGAAGAAAGCAGCTAAGAGCCTACTTGTATCTTCTACTTGGAGCTGTGAAGAGCAATAAGATTCTTTCCCAAAACTGGTTACCGGGTAAGCTTTCAATGGCCATGAAGGCAAAATAGCCCCAGAGTACTGAGGTTGGGATCTTCTTAAGGAAAGGCATGGCTGCAACACATCCTCCTACCATCATAGCTTGAAGCAGGTTACTGAGCCGCTGTTCTTTCACCTCAACAGGCAGTAAATCATCAATCTCTTTCTCAATATCAAACGTGCTCTCATCAACTGGGGCATTTATATTATCTGTGCTTGAAGCCATTTGAATTGTGGAGTCTTTCAATTCCTTTAATCCCTGCTCAGAATACAAATTTAGGCAAGGTTGCATACTTTTCAGCACCATAAGAATTTATCAAACTTCAGAAAATTTAAAATAATAATAAAACCAAAAGGAGAACGAAAATATCATGAACATTTATTAGACTAACATTATAAATCAAGCTGTCTTAGACTTTATATTCTCACAGAAATTATATGAACTATATTGGAATCTCTAATTAACATGGCCATAATAAGGTTCTTTTGAAACAAAGCGTTGGATATCCAAGATATGTTCTGCAATATTTGGTTTTCTAGTTTCCGCATTGTGTCTTTTCTATGTAGATACAAATGTGACTATCAACAGCAGTTTTCTGCTATGTTAGACAAAGGAAAGAACGAAAATATGAAGTCATCATACCCTAGCTGAAGGTTCCTGGTAAATTAAAGGAGTCTGCATCTGTTGATAGGCTTCTTGCATGCTTCCATACACTTGTCCCAAGCTTGCATTATTTCTCATACACTTGCGTGCTGTTGCTACAAGTCGATTACGAAGTAACTGCAAAACAGGAAGATGTTGTTATAAGGATGTACATACACAGAATCTATGCATGTGTATGTTTGTATGGGTGTGTGCTTGACTATGTCTGCATGCACATCTGTGTTCCTGTGTGCCTGCGTTCTGAATACATTCTAGTCAACTATTTACTAAATGGGATTTATGGATATTCATAGTAGTAAACTGGCAGCCTCTTGGATGCAACATGAAGAGCAAAGAGGCTGAGCAACTGATTGGCTACTAGTCAGCAAGCTCTAAATTTGGCAGCAGAATAAGGAACCTGGAATTTTGGTATCTTTGTGTACCTGGTGTTTAAGCGTAGCCAAACTTTTAGTATGCATTGGAGATTGAGGAATAACTCCATTTGATGGAGGGATCCCAATTAGACCACACAATATGACCTGTCATGCAGTAACAAGATTTCAAATGAGGCAAGTGGGTACTAAGTGCTGTAATTTGCAATTGCATAATAGAGAACTGGAAGAAAAAAATGTACAACACAAGAAGGGTATTTGCATACCATGAACCCCAAAAGAAGTAAATCATAATGGAAAGAAGGGGGTTTTCTCAAATTGAACTCTTTCTGCTGGGCGAGTTGAGAAGCCACACTGTGGTCAAAGTAGTAGAGCACTGCAATCATTGTTGCAGGAATGAAAGCCCCAATTATATAGAGAACCGGCACATTTAGCATGTCCTGTCAGTTTTAGGTTAAGCCATTTAACATACTCTTCTAACTATAAGTATTATAAAGGAACAAATATATCAAGCTAAAGGGCATAAAAATATACAATTTTCCAGAATCACGTACCTTAATGACTGTCCAATTCTCATATGCACCTGGTGACCATGGATTTGGACTGAAGAGTCGTCTTGGGATTCCTTTTGGAACACTTCCAGCTGGTAGATAGGAAATAGCTGTCCAAACTACAACCATCAATGGCACACCATAATCTGCTATGAAGCCTCTCATCGATCCTGTGGGAGTTAATAATGAACTCCATAAATTGAAAGAACAATAGAAGGACCATATAGACAGGTTTAAAGGTCCTTCAGTTGTTTCTCTCTTTGAGCTCAAATTATTGATATTCACAAAGGAGTCCCATCTCATCTACTTAGTAGGCTGAGAAGCCAATTTTCCACCAATTCCTCTTCACATTTCCCTTCCCTTTATGACATCTTCAACAGGGAAAGAATTGGTGAGCCTCCTAGATATCATGAATGAGACTACTTGTTTGCATCATTTAAACCTATTGGCTAAGGAAGGCTCATAAACTGAAACTAGGAGTGCCTTAAATGAATTTTTACGGCAAGCAGTAACTTAAGAGTTTGTAATACTTGGCTGACAACCTTAAACAAGATGCATGGGGAGTGGAATTCCTTGAAAGTATATATTTAAAATCCAGTTGACTTACCAGACCCATACCGCCAAGACCTTGCTTTTCTGCTTCTTAAAGCGGTAAGCAGAAGAGCAAATGACAAAACTAAAGCAAACATGCCATTTGAAAATCTCCATGAAGGCTGAAACTCAATTGAATTTGGATTTTCTCTTTCAGGTATACGAAATTCTTCAACAAGTCCCTAGCAAACCCAATTAAAAAACAAGCATGAAACTCTATACATGCAACTATTGATATTACGTGCTTCAAGGAGTGGGGGCGGGGTATTGGAGGATGTCTCTTACTTTTATAGCTTCTTGCATGAAGAGCATTGCAATAAGAAGGCCAAACAGTTCCCCAGCTATACGAGTAAACCTATTAATAATGGAGCAAGCCCCTAAGACAGCCAGTAGGAACAGCAATATGGCAGTCCACACACATACCCTGCCCATCCAAATGACCATGTAAGTTCAAAAAATATAAACAGAATTCCTAATCAAAATTAATCAAATGTCATAGCAATTAACATCAGCAGAAGAAGTTGCAATATCTTTCCATTAGATGGCAATAAGAAAATATGATACCATCCAGTCCATGCTAAAAAGAGCTTTGATCCCAAATCTGGCCTATCTTTAGCGAACTTGAACATAAATGTATACATAATCACGGTTGGCTCTGCGACTCCCAGAATCAGCAAAGGTTGACCTCCAATGATTGAGTGTATAATTCCACACAGTGCTGTAGAAGCTAATGTTTGAACTGCTGTTAGAACTCCATCTGTTGATACCAGTAAAAAATCTTGAGATACTAACCACACAAATAGTTATATACATAATATATGCACCATTTCCGGCCCTAGATAAAAATTATGAGATGCTTAATTGAAAATTAGCGGCAACATTTAGACAATATTCAAACAAAAACAAAATGATACCTGTACTTCTATCCAACTGTTCTCCAAAAGAAATAACTGGGATTGCTGAAGCAAAGAATATATATGTAGTGGGGGCCAAAATCCTAGGAAAAATCGAAATAAGTTACTAAGCTAACATCATTATTTTGTGACAAATTCAGCAATAGTTAAATGCCACATTTAATATTAACCCAAAAACCTTATAATTGAACTACATTTATTACACAATCCATAGTTCTCATGGCAGGAGAAAAATATACCTGAAGCCTGCCTTGAATCCACCAGTCCAATCTTGCTTGTAACACATCAGCCTCCCATTTAGATCATTCTTGATTCCGCGAAACGGCACAAATGTCTCTTCCATAGCTCCTTCTTTACTGGACCACTGAGAGCACCTTCTTGAATGCCTTAGCAAAGGACAGTGCTCATGCCAATCTGGTTGTGACTTGTGACCAAGGTGAGTGAGTCTGGCATTGGAAGATTAACAATCTAAAATTTATGTTTGAATGACATGAATATAGAAAAACAAAGACAGAACTTAGATGTCATTTGGGTATAATTAAATCATAATTATACAATTTTGACCCACACAGGAAAAGTCAGAATTGTGTTACTTGGGCACAACTCAGAAAAAAAAAAAAAAACAAGAGCAGCATTATGCAGACCTGGCCCTAAGGTATAGTAAACTTCATACAAATCACAGTAACAACTATGGCAAAACCTCAGAAACTTCAAAATGACAAAGGCATTGTAGTATTTTACCACTAAGCAACAAACAAGATTGTCCCTTTTGCTTGTATTGAAGTTTGGCATTCACATAATGTGGGCACAGAACGTTTGTAAGGAAAGGCTCCAGATATTTAAGCTTGGAAAGTGTGGTGAGAAGGGACTGTATTTGATGCTGATATAGTAATGTGGGTCAATAAAAGGAACAAAATGAACATCACTGTCAGTGTTGCACATTTAAAAAAAAAAAAAGAAAAAAAAAAAGCTTATTTAAAGAAGCCTACAAAAGCTAACAACCAAGAAAAGAAATGTAAATATATAAATATATGGAAAAACAGGAAATTCAAAGTAGATGCATTGTATAATACTTATCACCTCAAAGCATTGAAATTTAAAAGTGATAAAAAGAGAGAAAAATGTAGGAGCTTTTTCTGGCTTTGAAAGTGAAGATGGAGAGAATTGTGATAAAAAAAAATATTTTTTTTAAAAAGGTGCTTTTTTAAGTGCATATGGATATGGGGGAAGAAAGAGTGCACTGCCAACCCATGACAAGCTGGCCTGGAAAGAAGCACCCAAGTAGCTTCTCCAATCTTTACAGTATTTTCTTCTTTATATTATCCTGAATTTTAAATATATCTGTATGGTTTATACTGTGTTATTATTGGAGAATACACTGGGAACAATTTGGAATGGAATGTATGGTGTCTTAACACTCCCAATAAAAAAACTTGTAGAGGGATTCCTCGTTATAGTGTTTTTTTTTTTTTTTTTAAATATTTGAGGAACCTCATTATAGTGTTAATGCATTGGAAAGAACAAAATTTACAGGTAATGGATAGTCTCTTTGATAAAGTATTCATGAAGCAATATGGTGGGGAAGAATCATATTATCTCTACACTTATAATCGCACCATGCAATAGACAAGTTATGTATTATCTCCATCCAATCTTATGTAATATATTAGATCACATCCATTTTTGTCTTCTTTTAATTAACTATTCAACAAAAAATATACAATAAATTTGATCTGACATTATATAATGTGGAGGCAACACAGCATCAATTAAGTTCCACATGAAAAAGATGGGTTTCAATTAGTTAAAAATATGTTATCATTAAATAAATGATTTAGAATTGAATCTTGCTTATAAACCTACACCCAAAAAAAAAATATAGTATCTTGACATGACTTAAAAAAACAATTATCATGGAGTAGATATTATAAATTTAAATCCTATCATACATATATAAAAAAAAAAAATCCAAAAAAAAAAAAGATAATTATAGATATGACAATTGAGCTTATGATAACAGGGTGTGACTTTGTGACTAACTACCAAATTGTTCTCCAATTAGCTTGACCATGGCGCCCACCAATTAAGGAAAATATAGCACCTTCTTTGTTCCATAATAGATGATACTTTTGAGTTTTGAGACTAAAGGAGATTATTAATAGAAAGGTAAATATTTTTTATGAAATTTCTGAAAGTGTCATTTATTTTACATTGGCTATTGATGCAAAATTTTCAAATATAATGATAATATGAAAACTTTTACTTATATAAAGTGAGATATTTTTTGAAATGATAAAAAAAAAAAAAAGCTTTCATGTATTATGAAACACTAAGTTTAATGATAAAAAAAAATACAAATCTTCTCACAGCCGATATAAGTTTGTGATTGGTGCATAATAGAAATGATATTAATGGTAAACCAATGTGAAATTGATGTTGCACCAACTACAATTTGTTATCTCTATAAATTTTGATTTTTTTTTTTTTTTTTTTTTGGGCATTACTCGCTATTGAACTCCAATAATATGGTTGATTGAACTTGGGATCTCCAAATTTACATTGTACTTCAAATTAATGAGCTCATCACCCAGATAACTCTATTAGGCATGTAGTGAAAGGGGTATCTAGGTGATGTAGAATTGGAGTAAACAACTAACATACACCGATAATATGGTCAACTGAACTTGAGATCTCCAGATTTATGTCATGCCTCAAACCAAGGAGTTCATTACTCAGATACTCCGTTAAGTATGAAGTGAAAGGAGTATTTAGGTAATGTAGTAGAATTGCCGTGAACAATTGAACATTATATAGAACTAAAGTACTAAATGAACATTTTGAGTATTACTTTAATTTTGAAATCCACGCGGATTTACTGCATCCAAAAGCACACCTAAAGTGTTTATCGTGATTGGTTGGAAAGAAAAATAGAGAGGAGAAAGGAGAGAATAGATAATTGGGATGGGGGAGGAGAAATGGTGTTTAGTTAGGGAGGCGAGTGAGGAGAAAAATGATGGGGCCTAAGAGTTTTCTTCCCGAACCCACCATTTGAGATACAATAGCTTTCTCCCCCAAATTGAGGAGAAAACTAGAGAGAAAAGTGAGGGAGAGAGTAGGTTGATGGAAAATTACCCATCTCCCCTCCCCATTTTTAGTGTTACTCTTTTTTTTTTTTCACCAATGTTATATTTTTTCTTAATTTTGATTTTTTTTTCCTTATATACTATTATTATTATTATTTTCTTGGAACTAACGGCATAGACGAAAATTACATGGAATTTATATTTTTTATCATCTAATTTTTCTTCTCAATTAAATAAAAAAGTTTTTTATCCTTCTACTTTTTCATCTCAAACCAAGCATTTTGACAAAAAAAAAAAAATTATCCTTCTACTTTTTCACGTCTTTCCCGTTTTTTATGCTCCCATATTTTCATCCTACCACTTTTTAACCTCTTTCCCATTTTATCCTCCCACTTTACCATTTTTGAATTTTGAAATCCACTCAATCCGACAAAAGAGTCTACGGTGAGTCGGTGACTGAACAAACATCTTGACTTGATTCGTAAATAAATGGTGACTGGTGAGACGCCAGGGGACAGTGGTTTCACGTCCACGTTTGCGTATTGGGGCTTTCTTCTTCTTCTTTTTTTCTTTCTTTTTTTTAACCAGCGTGTTATGTACTGTTCATTGATCATGAACAGTAAATTTAGAATAAACAGTATCAAACAGTAATAAATAGGAATTTTTTTTACATTTTTATTATTTTCAGTTTTTAGTTTTCAACCAAATAAACTGTATTCAAACGGACACTATTTCTTAATAAGCAAAATTCTTTAAGCCACAGCGCGTGTCTATTACGGGATGCAGAGATAAGGCTAACGTGACAGTTAGTGGTAGTGATGATTGATGATATAATTTCAAAGGGCAAGACGAGTTCAAATAGTTTTGGAGTAGTGGATTACGCTCTAGAAAGTCCCGCGATTCCTGCATTTCTCATTTCCAAGAATTTATTTATTAATTTGTTTTAAAAAAATTGGTAGTCCTTCGAGATTCTTATGGATCATTCGATTTCAATGCGACCGTCAGATTCGTATGGATAATTTGATAAGCCAGTCTCTTTTTATTTTTTAAAACAATAAAATTAAGGCTGTTTTTTTTTTTTTTTTTAAAGAAAGTTTCAATTTATGGCGTTTGTTCTTGATGATAGCTCTTTATCATCAAATTAAGACACCAATCGATTTTTAGTGTAGATGGAAATTGAATCACAGATCTCTTATTCAACCATTAGGAACTTTACCAATTGAACTAATTAGAATTCACATTTAAAACTGTATTTTTTTCCAAATTTTCTTTAACAAAATTTCTTTTTGAATCTTTTTAATTTTTTAATAATCTGATAATTAGAGGAGGGATGATTTAAATCATATAAGTCTCGGTTTGAAAAACCAAAAGATAACAATTGAGATACAAGATTTTTAGGCATTTTAATGAAATGTTAGTACAAATCTAGCAAACTGCTACAAATAAATTTCACATTATAATTTTTTTTTTCCAATAGTAACTCCCCTCCCTCACTCTTCACAAATTGACTGTTAATCGCAATCACCAATTTTTGACCAGCATTAACAGTCTATTAACTTATTTCAAATCACAATAGCCAATTTTCTACTTAATTTTGTGTGTAAATTTTGAATTTTGGGTATATTTAATTATTCGAGACACCCAAAGCACCCAACAAAAAAGTACAAAATGTTTTCCTGTTTGGAACTTTTTTTTTTAATTTTAAAATTTTTTAAAATAATTCTTTGAGACCTCAAGATATATTAATAAAATTAGGCTTCGTTTGTTATCTTGTAAGGTGTTTGTTTTATTGTAAAATTTGAACAAACTTGAAAATCTTGGAAAGAACCAAAGTTTTAGATTTGATAGGGATGAGTATTTTTCATTCATTCCCATCAAGAGTAGCAGGTATACAGAAATTCATTTATCTACTAACTTTCTAAGTTTTTAGAGAATGGGTTATTCACATTTTATTAGATGGCTAGAGACAAATTGAAAGCTAAGGAGTAGTAATTATAATGATTCCCCTAGGAGAAATAGAGATGTCTCCTACATTACCCATAATATGTGGAAGTATTGATGTAATTTCATAAAGTGAAATGCAAGGACTCATGGACGGAGCCATTCATGGACTAGGGGGGCAATGACCCTACCCTAATTTTTTTTTTAAAATATAATTATATATTTAGATACCAATTTTAGCAACTTTGTTCAATAAAATTACATTTTGTCCCCCTTATTTTTCATTATAAGAGAAATGCAATAGCTATAAAAAATTTTACAACATTTTTATAAACTATTGAGGTAGCAAATTCTTACTGATTAGCATCTGAGTCCACTACTTACATCACTTTTTTACTTACTAATAACCACTAATCACAACAATTTGTAAAAAAAAAAATTGTAGATCTAGTATTTTCCTCCTTTTAAAATCCATAAAAAAATTTATAGATCTAAAATCTAAATATATATATATATATATATATATATACACAAGCCCAAAATATTAGCCCAACAACAAAAATTACCGATAGACGATGGCAAAGTTATAAACAAATTTGAGACTAATCAACTAATTTTACCAAGCCCTTTAAAAAACTTTAAACAAAATAATTTTATCCTTACAAACAAAAGACACGCTCTACACACACATAAAAATAATAACAATAAAAGAAAAACCTTTGTTGGCTAAGCAGTAGAGCCGAAAGCCAAAGCCACCACATGCAACTAACAATAAAATCGCCCCCTCTGACTCTAAGTCTTGACTCCGTCCCTGCAGTACTCAATCGTATGGATATGTAAAATACATGATTTCCAATACTTTTGTTGACCAGGAAACTCTTTGTAAAAAAATTGTACAATGTTTACCAAAAAAATTCAATAAAACAAATTTTAAAACACACGCCCCTCCTCTCTTTCTCATTCACACAGACCCCCACCCATCCCTTCTCTCTAGCTTCAATTGGTGTGGGCATCATTCACAAATCTAGAGCTCTATTGTGATCCATCCATTACTATGGAGCTTCATCACACCCATCGTCACCTTGAGATTTGGACCGCACCCATTTCCGCCTTGAGGAGCTTTGCCGTGATGGTCTTAGATCTAGAAACTTCGGTTCTTCTTTTAAATTTCACTAGTAATTTTGTTGTGTTTTTGTGATTCATGGTTGTTAAGAAATTTGTATTTGGTTTTCTAATGGAAACTTGAGAATTTGAATTTGGGTTCTTGAAATTTTCCAAGTTTCTGGGTCCGTTTGGATACAACTTATTTTTGCTGAAACTAAAAACTGAAAACACTGTAGCAAAATAATTTTTAAATATGTAAGTACCGTGGGACCCATTTTTAATATTTTTAAATGCATGAACAGTGCTACTACAATGCGTAAACAGTGCTGCTACAGTGCATGAGCAGTGATAATTGTCTCCTGTACAGTAAATCCATGTGATTTTACTGTTCATGCGTTGAAAAAAAAAAATAAAAAAAAAGGAAGGAAACGTGAAATAGAAAACGTAGACGCATGATAATCTTTGTCCAAACCGACACTCTATGAAAGAGGAATTTTTTTTTTTTTTAACATCATGCCAAACAAAAAATGAATTTCGTAGTACTTTTAGGAATGCAACCAAAAACCGAAAAAGCAAATGTTTTCAGCTAAAAACATTTTACAAGGAAACAAACGGAAACCTATGTATAAATTGAACCCTTTTTTTTTTTGGATTCCAGCCTTATTTTCAAGGAATCAAGATTGCAATTAAATTCAAGAAAAAGTGTCAATTTTTTGAAAAATATTTAGAAAACAAAGCATTTTTGAGATATCATTTTTCATATGGAGTAGTATTCTATTTAGAATTGATCTTTATACTTGCATATTGTTAAATCTTCTACACTTTTTTTTATAAGTTCTGGTGAGGTTGGGAGGTAAGGTCCGGAATTCAAATCTTCAGAAGAAAACTTCATATGCATATACACTTAGAAAATACTAGAGTAGAATTCTATCTCTAAAAAAAAAAATGTAGATTTTATGCTTCAATTTTTCCTTATCGACAATAGATAGTGACATTTCTAATTTTATATTATGAAAAAAGGGAAATTTTAACTTCAAACTTTGATTTTGTTCTACTTCTATATCTATTATTTAATTTATTCTATCTAATAAAAGTCGTACTTTTGCCTAATATAGCTACAAATTTCCATGTAAAAGAAGTTTTTCCAAAAGGGCATGTGGGAATGATATAGTCTGGAGGGCCCTAAAGCAAACTTAATCTTTACTCTATCCTTAAATTTGGTCCATTATCACAATCATTCTTCATCATTACAAGATTCTCAAGAAAAAAAAAAACAGTAATCTTCATCATTACAAAATGAGATTAAATTCTATAAGGACGTGGTGTAAAACTCATGTTTTACCCCTCTAATCCCAACATGCCACATCATCTTATCACATATTTAAGAATAAACACAATCTCAATCAATTCTAATACCCAATATAAATCCAACCAAATTAGGAATTTATTGAGATGTTATTAGGTGTAGTAAGATGTATTGAATTTTAAGTAAAATACTATATGACAATCACTTAACATAAGTTTTACACCCCATCCTTATAGAATTTAATCTCTCACAAGAAATATCACGAGTCAAAAAGAATTGCTATAAAATAGGGTAACTTATTAGAATATTCTAACATTAATTAGTTCATATAATTGTGGGAGGCCATTGCCCAAACAAAAGTGAAATTGGAAGCCTTTTCCAAAGCCAAGTTATCTATCAATCAACTGATACAACACTCTGATTGAAAACTCAAACTTGACACAACACCAGTATGTATCCACTCGCCTATAATTAATTCCATACACCATATATTTTTGCAATATAACACTGTGTGTAATAGATTTTTCCATAATTTCAATTTCGAAGATAAAAGTGAAATAATCAACCCCAACAGAAACTCATTATCAACAAGATATTTTGTTCATCCAACACATGCATAATCAATATCTTTCATAACATATATACCTCACACAATTATGAAATCCATATATCCTGAGAAGTACGTTGTATGTACCGGATACAGAATAAATAAGATACTATTGTTCATTATCAAGGTTGCATAATGAACAGCTGTGGAAGCTTGTTAATCCTCTCAAAAACCTTTTCACACAAAGCTTGCCAATACACGAAAGCACCGAGCCACCAAGGACCCGCTACACCATGACTCACAAACTCAACAAACCCTCCCCACCCTTGTATCTCTTCTTTCTTCCCTCAGTAGTCACCCACAAATTCCTTTTTCCCTATTTTGGCACTTTGTTTAAGTCTTCTATCTTCTTATTTTTGGGGTGCAAATTTAATGATTTTGTCTCGCACAAAACAAATTATCATCCCTTAACTAAAGAGTCGCAAAAACTTTAGGGCAAAAGACAGAAACCATATGTCGCCCATTTTATCTATAATCCATATCATGCAGTACTGTACTGTAGTGGTAGGTCCTTCTTTGATGGTTCTGCAATCTGGGGTTGCAGACCTTGATATGTGTGACCATAATTTTTTTTTTTTAAGAGTTTGTTATCTATGTCAATATACATTTTAATAGCCAAATATACATTTTAATAGCCAAAACTGAAAGAAAATCTAATTGAGTTTTTAAATTTTGTGTTACATGTCCTATTTAATTTTCAATTTTTAATTTTGTGCCAATTGAATTATTAAGCATAAAAATTGAAGAGTTCAAATCTAATTAGATTCTAAATTGGATTTTAATTGGAGTTTAATTTTTCACCATGTGTCCATTTTAATTTTTAATTTTTGTAACAAGTGAATTATTGGGTGCAAAAACTGAAAAGTCTAAAATCAATTAAATACTAAATCATATATATAATGAAAAATAATTACATATTTTAGAAATGTATGGTTTAAAAAAAATGTAAGTTAATACCATATATAATTTGAATTGCATAATTATAATTATTTTTACTTATACCCGTGCATATGCACGGGTATATATTAATAGGCAAAACTTAGAGAAAATCCAATTAGATTCAACAATTGAAATCCAATTGTGCATCACGTGTCCTAAATTATTTATTTTTAGAGAGAGTTTTATTTCTTAATTTTGAAGTCAAATGTGAAACCACATCATAAATATCCATCCAAGTGAGTTATTACATATAAAAACCAAAGAGTTTAAAATTAATGGACATAAAAAAATTTTAAAAAAAATTGACAATTTACATTTTCTACCTAACGATATTCTTACAAGACTTTTTAAAGAGTTAAAAAATATATAAGAATAACTATTAATAATATTTAAATTATATACGTAAGAATTATACTATACATTTTAATGTATATCTTTTAAATATATTCATTTCATGCATGTGCATAGGTTACAAGCTAGTTTTATTAACATCCAAACCAAACCAAATACAATCAGGTTGAACATTTTTGGTTTTTTGTTAAGGGGGGCTTGATTGAGATGATTACCACATGTGCCTGTCCAGTCTGTTTTGCAGAGACAACAAACCATGACACTAGGCAACGAAATAAAAACTCTGTGAGGACCACTTAATATTAAATGTCTAGATTCAGTTAACTAATCAATAATCATAAATAATTAAATAACACAATTAGTTTGTCTTGCATTGTTTAAGCTCGGACATCTTTTTTTTTAAAATGGCTATTTCTTCAATTGGCTGTGAAGAAAAGAAATATGATCACACAAGGGAAAACAATTCTTTAGAATTTAAGGTCGTTTAGCTGGCAATTGTGATCTAGATGATAGCACGAGTTGGTGATGCATGGCCTAAGAATCTCAAACTCGGTTTTGGCATGCACTCATATTAAATTGCTACACGCCTGCTATTGATACAAAGGTTAACTCCCATGTATGTATTTGGATTAGGGTTTTTTTTTTTTTTTTCTCCGTTAACTTATTAGATTATGTACAACTTTTTAAAAAATGAGTTTTTTCAGTTGTATCAATGGCTATTACTATTGGCTTTTGGACATTTGGACTTTAAACATCTGACTCCAGTCTGCGATATATGATTTTTTTTTTCCAAGCACAGAAAAGGCTCTGCCTCCACCAATTACGTTTGTTTTAAATCGCTTTATGTTAAGATTAAAATGAACTATCTATCTTCAGTAAATAGGACAAATATTTTTTTTAGACTTCGATTTGAAACTGATGATTTATGTTTACTTCCATTACTTTGAATTCCTCCTGCTTACAGGGTTTAATACGCATTATTCATCTAGCAGAGATAAATGGTAAGATTCTCAAGCTCAAGCAAAGAACAATTCTGCTGATCATTGGTTAATTAGATGTACCAGAACAAGCATAGTAGGAAAAAAAAATGCGAGCAACTCACCTGTTTCTTTCCACCATACTTCTTACACGTTGCAAAACACGAACAAACTCATAAAACAGTGAGAAGTCAAAACCTATGAGAGAGTCATCTTCTACAGCTATTTTAGAACTTGAGAAGTGAATGCATGGGTTTTGACAAATGACGAAGTCAAAACCGCCGAATTTTTTAATGAGATTCTCAATCTTGTTACTTGTTAGCTTCTGAATGTCTTCAATCTGCACCAACTCCCCAGTTTGTCCACTACTTTGCCACCACCTTCTGAGAATCATCCTCTTTGTTTCAGAGGTTTCTACAGACACAACACCTTTCAAAGGAATGCCAAGCTGGTTTAAAGTGATTTCTGCCCCACCAATTCCACTATATAATGACAACACTGTTAACCCTCCTGGGTACATTGACTTCAACACAGAGAGATGATAGCCCAACGTGTCTGTCTGGAGGCAGTATTTGAGTGATTGAAGCCTATCTGTAAAACTATTCTCAGCAGCTTGAGTGTGATTCAATGGATAGCCTAGAATACGCTCTATATGTTCAGGTTCCATAGGAGCCAATTTATACTGGCCAACCCACACAAGATTTAATGTCCGGCAATGATGAAGGATATCTCTCTGCTGTTCAGATGAGAGCAGTCCTCGAGAATCAGTTAACATCCTTCCAAGCCTATCACAGAGCAGAGATGTTCCACTGGTTCCAGAACTGATGCAGTTTAACTGCTTCCTTGTATCCCATGATGGCCACCATTGCTTAGTATGTGGTATAGCATCTTCGATGGTCATTGGAGGCTTTGGAAGGAGGTGCAACCTATTTTCAGTAGGAAGATTGTGTACATAGCCTTCTTTTCTACTCAAGGCTGAGAAAAACTGGGTATTAACAAATTCAGGCTCAAGGGCATATAAGAACTGTGAAATTTTTGCCCAAGAGTCATGAGATATATTCACAACATTTGCATAACAGAAATATGGAGGTTTAGCTACCATTCTATCAAGACTCTTGGACGGATTTTCTCTGAATAGATTCGGCCTTCCATATCTGGTGATTTTTGGGTCGACTTTTTCTTCAATCCACGTAGAGTCAACAAAAGAACTCGAGTCATCAATATGCTCCTGTTTCGGTCTTTTCCCCTTACTATTTCCCCCAAAATTAATATTCCTAGACTGAGAAACAGAATCTGGACAGTCAACAAAAGACTCTTGTTTTGGCCTTTTTCCTTTAGAGGTTTGCTCAACGTTGATATTTCTCGAATGAGATACAGCAGCACCGTTAATATTTCTCAAATGAGATACAGCACTACCGTTGATATTTCTCGAATGAGATACAGCACTGTTGATATTTCTTGCATGAGATACAGAACCATTCATATTTCTCGAATGAGAAACAGCATCGAAACTAAAATCCTCTGTCTTCACTTTTACAGTTCCAAAAGCATATGAGGAATACTGCACCAAAAAGTTTTATAGTTAGTAAACGGTAAACCAACTAATAGATGAGAATACCATACATGACCATAATTTCAAAGCATGCACAGAAAAAACCAAACGTATAATACACATCTCAACCTGTACAGAACTTTCAGGTATGACCAAAAATTTGAATGCGAGTAAGAATAACTGAACTGAGAGCTTAAAACACAGGAGACAAGGTATGTGACCACTGAGAAGGAAACCCTAATCTGTGAGGTTATCCATGTCATAGACCTTATATAACCAGGAGTGCCATCTATGACATTAACATTAAGGTGGGCAACATGGTGTTCGAAATAGAGCTGCCAATTTGAATGAATAACCAAAATGTTTATAAACAATATTAAGCCACATAATAGGAACTATTGCTGGAGAACTACCAATATCAGGAAAAAGCTATAGGAAGCTAAATTCAGAAAACTTTTAAAAATTGATAACTTCATGGCGAGAATGAACTAAAACCTCAGATCCTCCAACACAGCTCTTAGAAATTTGATCTGCAAAAATGGAGTCAGCAAGTTCTGAAACTGGAATCTCTGAACCTGAAATACAGCACATAAGCAACAAGTCAGGGTTGGAAACAAGCTAAACATGTAGTGCCTAGCATTTTTTATTACTTAAAATAACTAAATCAGCGCCAGTCAAAAGCTTGGATATTGTGTGGATTTGTGGAAAGTCTCATAGTTGTCAAAATGCGAATTGTATTGTGAATTGATACATTTGTTTTCTTTGTTTCTTTGTTTTTTATTTTTTTGGTATCAGGTAGTGCATCATAAGATTCATAGACGCTTTATAAAAAAATTTAAAAGAATTATAGATAACATATATAAAAGGTATATTTATTATAAATTGGGAACATGTTGAACTAATGACTAATTTAATCATCACTTATGTGATTATATTTAACAAAGCTATCTAAATAAACTACACTAAAATATATTTATAACAACATTCAAATTGGTCAAACTCAAAAGTAATAATACATGAGATATATGCCAAAATAATAATTTCTTTCTCATCATAATCATCATCTTGCCTAATCAACTTCATCCCCATAGTCCAAGTTAATGTTATCATTATTTTCATTGTATTGCAAAGTCATTTCTTTATTGACATCTTCGTCATCTCCAACATTTACCATCTCTTTTTATTCTCCTATCTCAATAACTTTTTCTTATTTTTCTGCATGCTTCTTCTTCACATTCTAGTTTCTAGGAATTATAACAAAAATAACAAAAAATAATTATATTGTCATTTAATAGTTTATTCACAATAAAAAAGAAATTTGGAAAAGTGAAAGTGAAGTGTCAAGTGTGGTGATCCAAATTTTGTAAAAAAGAGAGAGAAGGAGGTGAAAAAACTCATGGACATGTTATTAAATTTGGCTAAATCAAGTAGCCCAATAATTTTGTAAAAAAAATTCTAACTTGTTGGATTCAAGTTAAAGAACAAACTTTTAACCCAAAAAAAAAACAATTTAAACCTAAATGTCTATGTATCGTCTAACTTGTGCTTTTTTTTATATAGTTAAACGCTGAAGTGTACAATACATATGATACACATCTATGTATATATACATAAGTACAAAACTTCTGGAAGGGCAAAGAGTTTTTATGAGTTATCAGACAAATCTCATCAGATACAGTAGCTCATCCTGTACTTGCATGCAGTTCTATTCTAATTGGAAAGGCTGAGCGAGACACGTGATTTCAGTAAAGATATTTAAATGAGCACGAAGGTCCAAAGAGTACTTCCACAAAATTAAGACCTTGGCCCCCTACCGCCGAAAAACAATAAGCTATCCTGTTCATCTTGGTTTATTATAGGGTTGAGCATTGTTTAGATAATATTCAAAATTATATAATTACTTACCGTACTTCTCAATTGCAGATGAAACTTCACTCTCAGAGAAACCCATTTCAAGCAAACGCAGTGTTTTCTCCATAGTCCCAAACAGGGTTTCATTATTAGTACGCTGAGAATCAAAAGGTTAGATTGTTAGGAATTGCTTGAATCATATATAACATAGACATTGGGTGATCAATCTCCAAAAATAACATGACAGGTAATTTCATATGCCAAAAAAGAAGAAAACAAATTGTGCCAAACTTGGCACAAAGATTTTCAAGAGACTCTTTCATCTTACTCTCAGGGTAGTTTCAAACACTACACAAGTCTCTCGTTTATAATTGGTCACTTCATTTCTCAAAAAATGTCATAAAAGCTATGCTTATGTAACAGCCCTGTTAAAGGTGTGCCAAGCACAGAAGTAAATAAACTTATTTCCTTTATCTAGTTTGTGAAAATACTTCTTCATTAAGCTGCATTTCAACCATAACTACATGGTATCATAGTAAGATGTGAGAGAAAAATGGTCTTTGTGACCCCTGTGAACATGTCAAAAAGAAAGGCAGTAAACTAGTGATAAATTCTAGGTAGTGTTACATATGCATGTTCCATGCTATTATTACTTTCCTATTGTATAACTTTTTAGAAGATCACATAAAGAAAATTTCAAGCAAACATTGACCACTCTAATATGGGTTGTACTTGCAGCATCCCAATCAAAACCAGAGAAGAAAAATTCAACGGATATCTAGTGAAATAACAGACCTGAGTTGAGGTTAACAAATTTCTTGCTTAACCCATCTTTGGAAATTGTCATCTAAGGGATAACTTCTTGCCAAAGAGCTTTAGCTCAAATGGTGCTTTCTCCCCTCACAAGAGTGGGTGGAGGATGAGGTTGTGGTTTCAAAACCCACTGGTTGTGTAACTTTTTTTTTTTTTAATAGGTAGATAGTGGAGGAGAGAGAGGTGGGGTTCAAACCACAGATAGAGTGCACCACAAAGAATGCCATTACCGTTGGGCTATCACTTGAATTTCTAACTTCATCCCCCTGAGTTCTATCATCTGCGTCCTTTTCAAGCTCTTCAGCTATTTGGGCAGCAGTTATGAAGTCCACTAATTCAGTTATTTGAGCATCTTCACCTGAGACATAACATAATGAGATGAACAAACTGATTAATTCAGTTACCATTAGAGAATAAAGTTCTTCTATATTAGAAGAAGTGCAAAATTAGAGCCAAGATGGAGTCTCATAGCCCAAGTACTGCCAAGTGCCAATACTTCTTAAAGAAACTGTGTACCAACCAGATAAGTGTTGAAAACAAACACAAATCTGATATGACATGTCCCAAAGTTGAGTCAAATCTATTTATACTAGTAGTTTAACAGTTTTCTTCACAATTAAGCTGCAAAGAGACAAGCAGACACATGATTTCCATATCTCTACAGTGCTTCACCTTGACTCAAACATATCTCCTGGCTCCTGAAAGTGTCAGTATTTATAACCCAAAACCAGAGCCTGTTTAAATTCATTGGCTTATTTGACTTAAAACACAAGCTGAGTAAAAATAACTTGTACCTAGAAAAAAGTGAGGCTTAAAAAGTAGTACCCAGCCAAATAAGGCAAGCCACACACACACTAAACCATATGTAATTTATCATACCTCCCACTTTTATAGCAAGATCTCTCTGCGGTTTCACACTAGTACATTGCAAAATAATTATAGGCCACAAGAAGTAAATTTTTTAGGCTCATCTATGCAAAAAATAAGTCATAATTGTAAACCAATCACACAGATGTATCTTAAAGTTTGCAACATTTATAAAAAAAAAAATTAATAATAAATATTAAAATTATAAAATAAAAAACCCAAAATGTATCCATTGACAGGTACAATACAATATGCTGACTCTAAATTTACTGTTTTGATATCAAAAGCAACTTCAAAATACAAGTCTCATTGTAACGCCAGTAACATGCACTCAAATGTGTATTTCTACCCCCCTACAGTAACAGTAACTTAAACAGTCCCCCAACACCCCCAACTAAGAGATCGAGAGTGAGATTTTAAAAATGAAGATTTCACAAATTTATACCTACCAAGCTTATCGATTGCAAATGCAACTTCATTTACAGAGAAATTCATCATCAGTAAGGATGCTCTTTTGTCATCACCAAATCCATTATGTACATCAGGCTCCTGCCAGAGATTGAAGATTATGCCAAATAACATGCAGCAAAAAAGGAACAGAAAAAAGCAATGACCTCTTCCTCCCTCCCCACACCAAAAAGGAAAAATTATAATCCAAAGCCAACCACAGTATTCCCCAGGTTAGCAATCTAGGTTTCCAAGATAGTTCAATTGACTTGTTAAAATAAATCACATAAAAAAATTTGCAGTACCCCCTAATTTGGGTCCTTCAGGATTACATAATGAAGGAAAAAAAAAAATGATCACACGAAACAGATGATAGCACCATGGCAGCAAGTAGGTTACCTCTTTTGGTTGAACAACTGTTGGAGTTGCAATTTCTGGACTACAAGGTTCCTTGTCATCAAACAAGCTATCTAGAGAATCTGATGACTCAGAATTCGATTTTTGAAGATCCTGTTTCATTCCAAAAAAGGTCAACTATTGCCCATTAGAACTTCTGTAGCAAATATCAGAACAATTGCTCAACAGATGAGTGAAAAGTAAAGAGTAATTAAATTGGCTTCTAGACTTGTAAGATTTATCATAGTGAACTGAAATAATCAAATTGCTTGATTATTATTTGGTTGGGCCACTACGACACTAACACACACTTGGTCAATCACCAAATTACTGAAATCCACAAAGATTTTCTCCCCATCCTAGAAAAAAATGTTCAATATCTACTACTTTGTGAACTAGACATGTCAGCTTACCAAAATGGACTCATAAAAAAATTCATTATTTTATCCATAAAGGTGAAACAGGTTCTGTCGAAACACGAAACAGCAATAGAGCTGTTCATACCAATTTCAAAGCTCTCTTAACAATACACATAAAAACTAGAAAGTATTGTGTGCTTAAAACTCAAACAAAGAAGGTCAAACAATTTATAATATTTTCCTCTGAAAGAACAACGAGATGGTAAAGAAATTATTTGTTTACTTACAGAATATGCAATGAGAGTTTCCAATAACAAATCAGCATTCTCTTCACCTAAATATTAGAGAAAAAAACTCGTGAATAAATATCTTGGTCAAGACATTGGTACATCATTACAATTTTGTAAACTCAAAACTTTTTTTTTTTGATAGGTAATCCAAGATTTATTTCATAAAAAGGACATCATGTTCACAATGGTGAACACTTAGACCTTAAAACAAAACATATGATAAAAAACTATACATAGAAGGTGTCTTAAGGATGCTAGTGAAGCCATGGGGGAACAAATTTTGATGAGCATTAGTGCAGCTTTACTCCTATCCTAGCATATTACATTGACATTTTTCTCCCTACAAACACCTACCCACTTCCAAATAAGACAAAACATAACAAAGTTTACATTTACACATGACATACCCTTTTCCTCGATCACTTTGTCAACAAGAGAGGGTAAGAATCCCATTCCAATAAAGAATGACTTTATACTGCTTCCAGATGAACTTGCAACATTGTCCTGGAATGGTAAAAAAATAAGGAATGTTAAGGAGCAAATTACTCATGCGCTAAGTCTCTAAGTCCAACTCCCAAAGTTACTATATATTTGGGTTTTGAGAGGTTAAAAAAGCAAGGATGTGACAATTAATTTAGTTCAGAAGACTGAAAAAACTTGCTCAAGAAAAGGATAGTTGGAGTTATTAAAAAATAATTGGAGATACAACAAACACAAATCTCAAACAATTTTGCTACCATTAGATCAAATAAAAGGTGTAGAAATTCATCAACAGTTTAAAAAGAAAAGGCCATACCCCAACATGCCTTGAGTACAAGGGTTCAGGTGGTAACTCAAAGTCCAAGATCTCTTCCTTTGGCACTATTGCTTTCTCAGCATTTGAATTCGAGGAATCCTATAGAATTCATATGTGAATATACAAATGCATTCAACTATCCCTAAGGACAAAGATTATCACTAAAACTTATACAATACCATGTCGAGATAAAACAAATGCAACAATTCTTATAAAGAATTGTTAGCAATCCACCAAAAATTGCACCAATTAAGACTCTGAAAAAATGTCTGCAAAATAATAAGCAACCAAATCAGCCTGCAAACAAAACAAAACCAAAATCAATGTAAATATAAAATTTCAATTACTCTGAAAGCAGCAATTTCCATATCTTTTAGCCTATCATGTAATTTTCGCTTATGAATGTGAATTACTTCACTAATTTTGGTTATATAGGTTAAGGGCAAAACTTAGGTGCAATATATTAGGTTCCTCAGTTAAATTCAAACACATGGCTGCATTGACCAATAAAACACAAATTATGTTATCTTTTCCAATGACAATTGAATTCAATGCAGTTATGTGTTTGAAATTATTTGGGAAACTTAATTTACTACAGCTAAGGATCTATACCTAAGTTTCACTCATAGGTTAATTGCACTATTATCCCCTTGAATATGGTGCAATTGTAATGTTCTCCTTAATCTTCAAAAGTGTTCAACATCCCCCCTTAACCATGGCTAATAAACACTTTATCCCATGTTGTTATGATTTTCATCAAATTTAACAAGAAAGTCAGAAAAAACTTCTAACAGAAATTTAACCCGTTTGCTCATATTGTTCCAGTAACGTTATTTGTATTTTTTGAAAATACGTGTGAATGAAAAAGTGTGTGAAAATATATATAATATTGTTTAAAAACTGAAAACGGGCAGGCACAAAATGCTTATTACCTATAGTTAATGGGGAAGTTTAGAGGACATTACAACTTCACCATAGTTAAGGGAGCAAAGTGCAATTTGACCGCGCTTTTTTTTTTTTTTTAAGTAATGATATTTTACTCAAAAAAACTACTTCATGTCATAATGACCAGAAAAGAAGCATAAAGAATTGTAAAGAATAAATTATCAACAATTTGCAAAGCGCCTTGTATATCAACTGGCATCTCCTAGTGTTTTCAACAGAGAGGTTCGTGTTCAAATTCAAAAAAAATAAAATAAAATTGCCCTAAAATTAAGTTCTGTGCATAATTCATAGCTAAGAAACATTTCGATCATTTTTATGGGCAAGTACAAACTACTCTCAAGAAGAGAATTAACTACACTTAAATCTTCACCAGACGAAAAACTTGTTTCCTTCTATTTTTTCCCCTTTTCTTTCGTTTTCTCAGAAACCAAACAAAATTGAAAACGAAAGGAAGAAAATTCCGAATTCAATTGAAGGAGCGAACGTGAACCCTAATTGGTTGATACCATGCATGCACGAAATGAAAACCGAAACAAAATTGAAAGAGCGGGGTGAGAGTGCATGTGAGTGCGGTGGTCCGCGGCGTACCTGATCAGCGAGATAGCGAAGCAACTGAAGAGGCAGAGAGGCAGCGCGTGGAGAACACACGCTGCCACAGTAGTCAGATAAGTGAAGGAGCTGAGTAATTCGGTTCAGTTCATTTCAGTTCTGACGCTTCCGAGTTCACTAACGCAAGAAGCGAAGTAAGAAGGAGAGCGTGTTGGGTACAGCGAGAGCGAGAGCTACGCGATCACTATCGCGTAGGTCTGTTAAAGTGTTTACAGTGTCCAATGGAATCGATTCCTGACTGTGTTACTACTTAGTACTTACTACTTACTTAGAAATGACACTGCCCACGGGCCCCAGAGGTTTTCAACTTTGAATTTCCAACACCAAATTCTAGCATGTATTATTGTGTTGGCCAATTTGTATGAGAAAGAATATATTGGAACGGGTGAAACGGGGATGCAATGTATTGGATGAGACACGAAACGTCTAAACACGTGTTGTGTATGTGTCATCTTGTGCTTAGTGCTTTCATGCATTGGACTTGTAGTTATTTTTATATATGCGTATGTGATGTGCCGTGTTTAGCATGGTTTTAAAAACTATGTTAAGTTTGGCATACTGAACGAGGATTACGACAAGAATTATAATCTTTATTACTATGAATAAAATGTTTTGTAATATAATAACTAAACTTATTCATTAGTTTGGTTGTGAGTTATAACATTAGAATAAAACTTAACATTTATTTTAAGAAATTTATTACTCATACAATTATATCTCTTTAAAAATTGTTATTTTTAAATTTAAGAGAGATATGTGTTATTTTTTATGATTTTTTATTTTTATAATTGTTAGATGTATATGGAAAGTTTGTTTATTTGAAAATATATTAAGTTTTGAAATTATTGCATTTACTAATGAATAGCTAATACAACCTTTTAAAGAGAAATAGTTATTTCTCATTTTGAAGAATAGCTATTTATAAAGAATGGTTATTCCTTGTAATAAAAATATTACCAAACTAAAGAATAACTAAACTATAGGAATAACTATTACATTACAGCGTCTATTACAATCTATCAAACATGCCCTAGGAGACTATAATAGGTGTTGTAATGTAATAGTTATTCTTATAGTTTAGTTATTCTTTAGTTTGGTTATGTTTTTATTACAAGGAGTAATTATTCCTTATGAATAGCTATTCTTCAAAATGAGGAACAACTATTCCTCTTTAAAATGTGGTATTAGTTATTCCTTAATAAGTGTAATAATTTTTGTGGGTTCCAGTTAGCTCAACTGGTAAAGTCTTTGATGGTTGTATAAGAGATCTGGGGTTCAATCCCCGCCTACACCAGAAACTGATTGGTGTCTTGGTCTGATGATAAAGAGCTATCATCAGGAGCGGACGTCATAGGTTGAAACTCTCTCTCAAAAAAAAAAAGTGTAATAATTTTTAAACTTAATATATTTCCAAATAAACAAACTTTCCATATACATCTAACAATTATAAAAATAAAAAATAACACATATTTCTTTTAAATTTAAAAATAACAATTTTTAAAGAGATATAATTGTATGAGTAAGATATTTCCTAAAATAAATATTAAGTTTCATTCTAATGTTATAACTCACAACCAAACTAATGAATATATTTAGTTATTACATTACAACACACTTTATTACTAGTAATAAAGATTACAATTTCTGTCGTAATCCTCATTTAGTGTACCCTAGTATGATTTTTTTAAACCAATTTTGGCTAATTTTTTACTATTTTAAGGGTTTTTACTAGACCAAATTAGCACCTAGTTCAACCGGCCAATCTGATCCAATTTTTAAAATTATGATGTTTAGTGCTCTTTTGCATTGAATATGACACAAACATGACACATATGTTTTGTTGTTTCACAATAAATTTGGATCAATCAATTCAAACCTAAAAATTGTTTTTCCGTTAGCCGTAAAATCTTTTGTAAAATTTTGTAAAACATTTTACATTAAAAAACTTGGTGAATTTTTTTTTTAGAGAAATACACAATGGCTATCATTCCATCTGGTGGTTGGGTCATTGGTCAGATCGCCAAATACCAGCTTCAACGACCAAACCACTAACACAAGCTGCCAGACTGTTAGCTCTAGTAGCTGAGCAATCGATTTTGATGGTTTGTGCTTCAAATATTTTACGTATCATATTAAACACCTAAAAATATTTTACAACAAAACAAACAAAATATTAATTACAAATGCAATGTGTTTTAATTTTTAAACACAAGTCATGTCTGTGAGGTCTAATGTACCGAAACACTAGACGCAACTCAAGTTATATTGAATAAATATATTATAAAAATATTGAATAAAAAAAGTATTGTCCAGTTTTTCCTCTAGTGAATTTGAGAGATTTCTTTCAAGAATAATAGAATTTAAAAAATAATATTATATCTCTCATATTTTATTTATTTATTCTTGAAATATAGATTGCTTTATATTCATTTGCGTAAAATTTTTGTACCACCTCTTACATATTATTCCTTACGTTTTCAATTAAATTCAATCACATGATATTAAAATTTTAATTATATATACACATAAAAAAAATGCATTGACTATTAAGTCATATAAAATTGTTGCATTAATCAATAAATCACATTATTAAATTTAATTAAGAAACTATATTTAAAAAATTAATTAAAAACCCTAAATTACAATACCTAAACAACAGTATCTAAATTGGCCAATCCATTTTTTAATTCTTCTCATTTTAAGAGGATAGTGAAGAAAAAAATGTAGTCAAAATTTTGTAACTCGACATTTTTTAATATTTCTAATATAAAAATCTAAAATTTATATTCTTTTTCTTCAACTTTCGATTTATAAAAATAGGAAAAGAACAAATTTAAGGGAATATAGCTTTTTATTCTATCTACCTACTATTTTTTTAAACATCTTTCAATCAAGAGAATTGTGACTCCTACATTCCACTTGTCCTGCTAAAGAAAGGTATAGTCAGACTCTAATGCATGAATTACATATGTCATGATTAGATGCTCCTTGCAAACAAGTTGTTCATGTTCATGAATAATTGGGGTGTATTTGGGATAATTTATTGTTTTATTTTAATTTAAAAATTAAACTGGATAAAAATATAATTACACATAAATTAGAATGGAGTTATATAAAATTGCTCCTAGTTAAATAAGCTAAATAAAATTTTAAAAATAAGTGAAACCAAACAAACTCGAGTTATTGTACTCTTTTTTTGGCTGAATCGAGTTTTTGACTTATTGTACTTGTTTGACCCATATTTTTAGTACTATTTATGTTGTTGGGCGATGCTTTTTTTTTTTTTTTCCCCTTTTCTTCCGTTTAATTGTACCTTCTGCTTTTTCTTTTTTTTTTGTGCTGAATTCCGTTTAGTTGTACTTGCTTGGCCTATATCGGTATGTACTACATTGGGGCAATAATAGTAGAACAAAATTTATCTCTAAATTAGTTTTGAGAAAAACTCTTCAAATTTCTTTTTCTTTTTTTTACGTGTGAATTTTGAAAATCTAACTGTTAAATTTCATGTTCTTTATGTTTTTAACATGCATATCAAATTTCGTTCAAATCGGATATTATTTACTATTTGATCAATTAACTTATTTTTTATATACAACTTTAGATTACAAAAACTTGAAATTATAACATTTATTTGATTACATAGCAATTAATATTAGATTTTCTTGAAATTTTGTAAGCATTAAGAATGTAATAAGAACATGCAATCTAACGGTTAGATTTTCAAAATTCACACTCAATATAAATATATATGATGAGTTTGTAAGGTTTATCTCCAAACTAGTTTAGAGAGAAATTTTGTTCATAATAATATATATTGATAGTTCCTTGGATATCAGTAGGTTGAAAGTCTCGGCCGCTGATGATCTTAGGGCTTGATCCTGAAAACAAATACTAAGTCAGAGGAGACTGATGAGGACTGGCCAAAAGTCCTCCGATGGTAAAGTCAGTGGATCTATAATTCCCAGTAAAAAGGAAGTGATTTTTTGAGAAAAGTGTCTGAATGAATCTTACCTTCTCTTCGAAGAATGCTAATATAGCATGTGTGAAACGGTTATCTGTTTAATAACCGTTCCTATTGTCGAGGAGTTCGGAGGATGTGGAGGTAACTTCCATAACCGTCATGGAAGTTACCTTAGTTGGACTTGTGTTCCATAGTAGTTAATGGAGAACTTGGCACATAGTAGTCCAATCCAATGAACTCGTCCATCCTTTATTAATAATGGACGAGGCTATTAGGGACGACTTTTCATTGTGTATTTACTTTTTCCAAATTTCGCGTAGAGCTCGTCTGTCCAAATGATTATGAGGACGAACAAGCTTCTCATGGGACCTCGTCTGTCCAAAGACGAACGAGGTCATTAAGGACGCTTGGGATGATCACCTCATGTGCTTGGTTCGTCCTAATTGGTCTTTCAATGGACGAGCCATATGGACGAGTTTAGGAGTTGGTGCTTTTTTGTAACACCATCATATATAAGAGCATTTGCAGCAGTGTAGCTATATTGCTATATTGCTATAATATAGCTACACTGCTGCTAAAATGGTGCTCCAGCAGTGGAGCTATATCCATTTTTTTTAGCTCCACATGAACAGTGCACATCTATCTATAGATGTGCACTGTTCATTACAGCTAAAAAAAAAACATTATTTTATTCTAACTTTTTATTAAAAAAATGCCTCTCTCTCTCTCTCTCATTCACTCTCACCGTCCCTTCTCTCTCTCATTCACTCTCATCTCATCTCTCTCAATCTCAACTCTCTTAACTCCGGTATCTCTCTCAACCTCACTCTCTCAAAGTTGTGCTCCGACCGCTGGGTCGTGGTTGTGCTCCGACCGCTGGGTCGTGGTTGTGCTCCGACCTCGTGGATCGAAGTGGCTTCCCTCACCTCCACTCTGTCGCTCGGTCGTGGTTGTGCTCCGGTGTGCGTTGGTATCGGGGTTGAGATCGATGTGTGGTTTCGACGTTTGGGTAGTTGGATTTGGGTTTGGTGGATTTCGGCGTTTGGGTTGCTGGATTTCAGGGGTCACGGTGGAGATGGTGGTGGTGGTGGGTCGTTTTGCTGGTGGTGGGTCGTACCGGCGTGGGTTCAATTTGTGATGGCTGGGTCCGATTTGTGATTTGTGGCTGTGGGTTCGATTTGGGTTGGTTTTTTTTTTTTTTTTTTTTTTTTTCCTGTTGTGGACTGGTGGCCGGTGGTGGTGGTTGTGGATTTGTGGGTTCGATTTGGGTTGGGTTTTTTTTTTTTTTTTTTTATCCTGCTGTGGACTGGTGGTGGTGGTGGTTGTGGATTTGTGGGTTGATTTGGGTTGGTGATTTGTGGGTTGATTTGATTTGGCCGGTGGTTTGATTTGGGTTGGTGTTTTTTTTTTTCTTCTTTCCTGCTGTGGACTGGTGGCCGGTGGTGGTGGTGGTGGTTGTTGTAGGTGTGGCTGATGGTAGAAGTGGTTGTGAATGGTGTTGTGGAGGTTTTTTTTGGTTGTGGGAAATATTATTTTATTGTAGTGGTTATATTATTTTATTGGGATGTTTATATTATTTTATTGTGTTGAAAGCTAAAATAGATCCACTGCTGTAGCATGTATGTAGGTAAAAAGCTAAAAAATAGATAAAGTGACTTTTTGTGCAGCTAAAAAGCTAAAAATTTAGATCCACTGCTGTGGATGCTCTAATACACCACTATTAGGGTTTTTTTTTTTTTTTTTTTTTTTTTCCCCTGTACTTTGGGACAACAAAACGGCTTCCCGTTTTAATATCATTGGGTTTTGGAGCCAATCCGCAATAATAATGTCATATTTTTGTTTTGTACTGACGTGATGTACAGAGCTCTTGGAAGTTGGAACAACTCATCTTTTCCCAAGTAGTTTCCAGTTTCCACAACTTTTATTTTTATTTTTGAGAATTTCTCAACTTCATAATGCCAAAGACTAGACTAACATTAGTTATTTGCACTCCGATTGTTTTGCTGTAACATTTTACGGTTTTTTACCGATTTTACATTTTTTACCGTGTTTATTTCATTGTAAGATTTGGTTAAACTGAAAAATATTTTCTGTTAACCCGTAAAATCTTTTGTTCAGTTTTGTAAAATATTATATAAAAAACAATTATTAAAATATTTTATAAAAACATACAGTAACTCTCCTTCCCATCTAGTAGTTAGGCCACCACTCCACTGACCAGAGTCACCAGTCCAGTGGCCAAAGCTGTCGATATGGTGGTTGGGGCCGCTAATCCAATGGGCCAGGTCATTGCTCTAGTGGCCGGGACTACCAGTTCAATGAGTTGGTCCACTGGTCCTGTGGCTAGAGCTGGCAATAGCGGCTGGGACTTGGGAGATACCTGTTTTGATGGATTATACTTCAAAAAAAATTTGTTACACCAAACACCTAAAAATGTTTTCAAATGTGGAAACATATTGCATTAAAACAAATGGAGCATTCAATTCTTCCATTGTGGTATAATTTGATGAAATGTGCAGCTATGATTGATGAACCATCACTTTCATATAAACTCACTATTTTTTCTCCATCATTCACAATCTCACGTGTCCAAGTTGTAGTAAGAGTTGTGCAGTTGTGTCCGTAAACTTTCTCAAGTACTTTACAACACGTTACCACCAAAAAAACTGAAACCAGGCAAGCAAACCAATTAAAATAGGAATAAGTCACTTTCACTTGGACTCATTACTAAAATTCACATTGTTTTAATTATTCATCAATCACAACATGTCAACAATTGTGATTAAAGTTACTAAACAATTGGTCCCTAGACTTATTGAATGATAAAGCTGGAGCACAGGGCCGATAGGGCTCAATTAAATGAACCATAGGCTAGTCTCTTTTCTGTCTCAAGGCTGAGCCAGCCCAAGATTCCCACCGACAGACCACATGGTGCAGGTCAAATGCTATTGAAAAATGGAAAACAATTCACTAGATGTACAGAACAAGTAAAAAGAGGTGCAGATGGTCTTAACAAGTATGACTTTCCAGCAGAAATGGGGTCACTGACCAACAAAGAAAATTCTTTTTAATCTTGAATATATTGATGAAATGCAAAAGAAAAGGTTACACTGTGTTTCGACTTGATTGGAGCAGAGCAACAACCAGACCCCCACAAAAAACCAGACATCAGTATAAGTGTGGATCAAAACAACCGCAGCAAATGTTGAGAAGGGCTTGAAAAACAATCAAGATGATCAGAAACGAGCATTCAATATACCAATGCATATAACCACGACTGAGTACAATATACTCATGCCGACAATTAATCCTGCCTGCACAATAGTAGATCCTCCAACAAAAAATAACTCCCAAAATAATGATGCCATGAAAAACCTCTGCATCATTAACGTTGGGATCCAATGTTAACAGAAGCACCCCCCTTGTCAAGCTTAAGTGCTTTGGGATCAAGCGGAATAGTACCAACTGTTAGAATACCAGATTCGGCAAATCCATTAACTTTGATGGGAACTGAACCTACTGTGACAATGTCAACAGATTCATTATTAGCAATTGCAGAAGAGGGCAAGGGCTTAGGCTCAGCCTTTTTTGGGTTTATGGTGAGTGAACCAATCTTTAAAGTAGATACTACGTCATCTTTTGCCCCAACTGTTATGTGCTTGGCATTTCCATCTAAAAATTTTGTGTTGGGGACATCAGAATTAGAAACCTGCTCAGGAGCAGCAACTCCAGTCTTTATTGAGTTATTCAGGCCATCGTTAGGCTTGATAGTTTTCTCATCTTCACTGGGAAGTAGCTCAACAACACGATTAAGCCTAAGAGGGGGATCCAATGAAGGTACAAAATATGGACTTTCTATGCTCTTGATAAGTAACCTGGATTTCTCCTCCTTCATGATTTTCTGACGATTTTCATAGTAAATGAAATCATCAAGTAACGAGGTCTTCAATGTGTGATTTTTGAAGATTTTCAACATCTCAAGGCCTTTCTTATACATGATCTGCAGATGAACAATAATCATTTAACAAATAACTTGGCAAGGGTGTAATAAATGTTAATTTGCAGGGAGAAAAAAGAGAAGCTAGAAATAATTTCAAAAATCCAATTTCAAATAACCAACCCCATGCTCCAAATTCAGGGTAATTCAAATCAGGAAAAGTTGTATATTGCAACTCAACCAAGCCATGTCCTAACTACCTGGGTTAAACTACACCAATCACATTGTTCCAGTTAGCTCTATCTAGGACTGTTTCCTCCATTATATCTGTATAAATAAAGAAGCTTGACAGAGAATAGAGGAATGTCCTCCATTATATCTAGGACTGTGTCCTCCAGTTAACTCTATCATAGCTCGGTGGTGATGCCAGGCAACCTTAGGTGGTGAAGCCTAGGATTATGCTATTCCTCTTTTTCTTATACTTGCAACCTCATAGCACTGTTGCTGCATCAGATTCTCTATCAGAGCATAGCCAAAGGCCATTGCAGAAACCATAATAGAATATGGTTTGACATGATTTTACTCAAATTGGCCATAATTAAAGAGGCTTGATAAAAATTGTGAAGAAGATTGGAAAAGGGGAGGGAGAGGGGGGGTGAAAGAACGTTAGTGAAGACTCTTAAATCATAAATTTCACCTAACTTATTACATGTATTGTTCCTGATACAGTAGAATTGTAGAAAAAGGAATAGCCTAACACAGTAAAACGGTAAAAAAGGAATACCCAACACCCAATAGAGTCGATGTTTAAATATTGTTCAGAAAGCAGAGTACACTTATATAATGAGAATTTTCTACAACATTCAAAGCAATAATGACATGTTCATCTATCACTCAAATAATTTATAAACTATGTTAGTCTATGAAAGGTTCATCTTATCTTAATATCTTACACATGGTGCAAACCAACTAAAATTAAGCCAACAGTGCAAACAAGAACAAATTACTTGAACAAGTGAGGTCATGGAGTTCATGATGTCCTACTCAAAAAGAAAAAAGAAAGTTCTAACGGCATTCAGAATATTTCATAAAAAAGAAGTGCAACACAGCAAACCCAATAGATGGACATACCTCTTGTGTATCTCTGCTATTAGTCACTGGCTTGTTCTCGTTATTTTCTAAGATAATGTGTCTAAAATTGGTATTTGGGACATCTTTGATGATGTGCCACTTGACAGAGAAGCTCCCACTCCATTTATCTTGCTGCCAAAAATCCATATCCTTAGTGAAGTCAACCGAGCCAACCATCTCTGCAACACCACAGAATTGACCGCTTGCATTAACCTGTACAAAACAATTTAACATGAGTATGACCCACCAAAACAAGAAAAAATAGCTAATAAATAGCCAACTTGGAGAATAATAAAACTCACAGAAAAGAAGAGGAAGATAGGGCAGCCTCTAGGCTTCCCTGCAGCCATTCTCAGTGCATCTTCATAAGCAGCATCCAACTTCTTGTTTCCATGGGGTGTAGATGACCAAACATTATACTTAATGCTCTTATGTACATCATCCTCACTGTATGATTTTATTACAAAGAACTTTGCATCCACATAATCAACTGGAAATTCCTCCTTGTTATACTGATCGGTATAGATAACAATGTTTCCATGTGCATTACCATCTCCTGCCTTGCTTGTGTAGGCTTTGACAGCCAGTTGATTTTTTGATCTGTTGGTTCTAGGGCCCCGATTCTGCTCAACCAATGCATCTGGGCCACCAGTTACATCATTCAGTGCTCTATCAACGTGGATCTTGGGCCGAATCTTAGCCCCTGCACCCTGTCCGTAGGCACTTGATCCGAAGTCTGATAAACCATTACCAGCTGGAAGTGTCACTTTCAGTTGATTATGATGAGATAGAACTTTTCCATTGGAAATGTTATCTACAGCTGGAATTGAGCCAGAGGCACTTCTACCCTGTCAACACAAATAACAAATCAAAAACTATAATAAAAATTAATATTAAAATAAATATAAAAAAATCCTACAAAAAGCCCCAATAATAGGAGTGCCAACAGTTTCACAACTTCAATAGATAATTTTAACTTGACAATTAGACAAATTCTCAAGATACTTTCATCATATTTAATGTTTATTATTGATCTAACTCACCCCCAAGGATGGCAACTACCAAATAGTACATTCCAAATTTTGGGTGTATATCTTTATGGAATTGATCAACACCATGGGGGTGACAAGGACACCCCCAACCCCAACAAACACCCAGCCGCCACAAAGGTTGCTTTTGTTGGGGGAAGGAGGGGTGTTGTAGGGTTGGAAATATTTATACCCGGACTAAAGCAAGAAAAATCATACCTGAAGAACATGTGATGAAGCTGGAGGGGCAAAACTACCAGCAGAAACACTCCCATGCATCACAGATTGCTTGCTTGGTCCAACAGTAGCTCTTGGTCCTTCTGAAACTCTGGACAGGGAATTTGTCTGATTTGAAACGGATTTCAGGGAGTTCCTTGGAAAGGCTCCAGTAGCTGAACTGAAATTATGTTTTAAACCTCTTGCGTCAAATCTATTCATCGATACACCAGTATCATACGAGGAGTCGACTGAACTACTAGGGACGGCATCTGGTTGAACGACAAGAGGAACATAGGCAGGTGGAGAAACAGGGTTCTGATAAGAGGGAATAAGGTAATATTGTGGTGCCCCAATAATCTGACTTTCGTCTCCTATCATAGCACCAGGTATGTAAGGATTGTATGGGTTGTATGGAGACTGTGCATATCCATAGCCAGGCGGATAATATACATAAGGGGGACTTTCATTATGCACACCCTGATGCAGAGAAATTTGAAGTTCAGAATAGCCACAAATGACAAGTTACATAAAGGAACTACACATGGTTGGGTTGTGTGTGTGTGTGAGATAGAGGGAGAGAGGAGAGTTTTCACCCACCGCGTACTGGATATCTGGACCATCTACACCAAAAATCCTATGGTGGTCCTCCCATTCACCGGGTGATTCAAATCCTGAGTACATTTAAGGAACAAGATGCACAAATAAGACACTACCAAACACAATACAAGTCCTTTGAAACGTAGAGCATTTAAGTTTTACCTGTACAATAATACCCATAGTTGGTGGCAGTAGGATAATACATGCTCTGATCAACAACAAACTCAGGTGCCGCTTCATTGTACATAGTTTCAATTTGTTCGAGAAGTGGACTTGTCAAATGTGGGCTTGCTTCGGTACCTTGAATCTAAAATTCAATAGATGGAGATGTTATTGACAACTCAGTGGAAGAAAAATAAATAAATAATTAAAATAAAAAAGATACAAAAACCAAGTTTCACGTGACCATTTGAACAATGGTTCAATTAAAGTCAAGCAATGACTAAAAAAGTACCAGATAAGTCTCTGTGTTTCCATTTTCAGAAACATTATACATTTCCATTCCAGGACTGCCACCCTATACAAGTGGAATAAAACGATTGTAAGCACACACTACAGTTCGACATGGTACTGCTGTACAAAACACGCCTTAAGACAAATCTACACTGGCCAGATTCGCAACAATGAACCACAGACAACATTTTATTTGAAGCATTAATGGGGCCACTTTGAGTTCTACTTTAACAACGAATAACATACTGTCCAAGCAGCAAGTCACCAAAACAAGCTCAACCCCAAATTAAGGGTAAAGCTAGAACGGGGCACCATACCACCAAATAGATCTGTGAAATATTTCTTTAGAGAAATAATTTAGATTTTTGATCCCTCAATAGCACATGAAAGAACTTACTCACACTTTAAAGATCAACTTATAAGCTTAAATACGCCCATCATACAAAGAGTATTGTCCAGTACTACCACTACTACTAAAGAAGCTATTCTCGCAAAAACTATTTACGAATCCCCCCAAACAATAATAAAACAACAACCAACCAACCCTAACTTTGGAGTCGGCTATAGATCCTCAACAAACAAATCAGGGTCAACCACGTGTTTTTTCCGTCATTCTATCCTATCCAAAGTCACACACTGTCACCTTCTTAATTATCATGTCCTTTTCTTTACTACTTCTACACATTATTTTAAGTCTCTCTACCTTGTTTCGTTCCGTCAACTTGAACCATCTCACTCTGGCGAATCCCGAAAACAATAATAATACAAGCCTAACTTTGGGGTTTATAGGGTTGGCCATAGATTATTTTTCGTCATTCCATCATAATCAATGCCACACTCTCTCTACCTTCTTAATTGACATATCATTTTTCACTACATCTATTAATGTTATTTCTGGTCTTAACCTTTTTTTGGTTCCCTCGACTTGAATAAATCCCAAAACAGTAATACAAGTCTTAAATTAGCTCCCATATCATCAAACTAGCAATACCAAAACACAAAAAGAAAAAGTAGTAAAATATACACATACACACAAACATACAAATATGTATATAGAGAGAGAGAGATTAATTTTATAAAGGGTTTTTGCAAAACTAAACTAAACTACAAGAGTAGAATAGAAATTATAAACAACTCAGCCACGCAGAATTTGACTTTCAAATATTAAAATCAAAATTAGCTAAAAGCAATATAACAAAAATTCACACAAACAACAAAAACCAGCCTCACGAATCTACAAAACAAGATCCCTATAATACTCGAAGTTAACAAAAACCAGACAATAATACTCAAAGAACAACAAAAAGGAGAGCGAGGAGTAACAGTATTACCAGAAAAGAAAGAGCCAAAAAATATATATAGAGAGAGACGAAGGAAACCGAAAAAGGAGCTGAATCAGGACATGGTTGACCTAGAGAGGTGTGAGAGAGAGGAATTTGATAAATTAGAGAAACAAGAAGGGTTTCTCTGCAACATGTTTATGATAAAGGAAGGGGCTAAGAAACCCTAACCATGGAGAGAGAGAGAGAGAATGAGAGAGGAGAGAGAGGGGAAAGACTTGAAAAGAAAGGCGGTTTTTGGTGAGAGTGTGTGTGTGTGTGTAAGAAAACGGAGAGAGAGAGAGAGAGAGAGATTCGCAAACCTGATACGAAGCGTTTTGGGGGGGAGTTTTGATTGTGTGACGGAAGTGCCCCTGAGACTGAGAGAGGGTGGGTTCGGAAGTGATGTATGTGTGTATGTGAGTATGTGTGTCTCGTAGAGTAGTAGTGGGTGGGGGGAATAGGGAAACACGATAGACTATTAAAACTGGGCCTGGGTTTTGCGTGGGTGTGGTGTTTTCTTTATTCACATTCAAAGGATTTGAACAGAATATTAAATGTTGAAGCCTTGAGGGCTAAGGAAATTATCCTTCTTTATAATTTTGATTTTTTGACCCCCCCCCCCCCCCCCCCTTTTATATTTTAAATTTTACATTTTTCCATAACGGTATCTAGCATTTTGATTTTAACTCAACTCGAAACGATGTACTTTTTATTTTTAGAATTACCTAATTTTGACTCAATTTAAGCCACCCAAACTTTTTTTCATTAACTATGTATCATCCTCTTTCTTTCTTTTTTCTTCTTTCTCAATTGCTTCTGCTTTCTTCTCTCTCTCTCTCTCCACGAAGAAAAGAGAGGGGGCAAGCCAAATCATAAAGAGTTAGGTAGTGAAAAGCATCCATGAGGTTGCTTTTTGGAGTGATAGCACTAGTAGAAGTTTTCAATTTTATGGTGGCACTAGATAGCAAACTTGGAAGAGAGGCTCTAAGTGGTCGAAGCTAAAGCAAGTATAGATAATGGCAACCACTTCTTCCCAAATTGGGGGCCTCTATCTATTGAGTAATACTTAGGTAGTCTTGGAGCACGAAAAATGATGCCCCTCCTCTCGCATTCATGGTAGAATTCATTTATTAAATTCATAGTGGGGTCCATTATGAATGTGAGAGGAAAGAACACCATTTATTTATGTTTCGGGAGTACCTAAAAATTTTCCTTACCTACTAACGTTTCAAGGAATATCAATTTTCTTCATATGCCAAAATCAATGCTAGGATTGTGTGAGGCTTTTTTTTTTTTTTTTTTAAGGGAAGATTGGCATGGGTGAATCAATCGACCGCATATGATTTTGTTGTATTTATTGTTTTCCAATGTGTTAATGTTTTTTTGAATGGTTTTTCCAAGGTTATGGTTTGTAAAGGTTTTGTTGCTTGTGAGGTGAGGGGCTCAATTTTGTTGTTAGGTTAGGTAACTTAGGTTGTGGAGGTGGGCAGTGATACAGTAGGTGGGTCAATGCTTCTAACTTTTAGTGCGCCATAGGCCTCATTCTTTACAATTGTGGGTTTTCAAATTAAGGTTTTGGGTAGCGGCAATTTTTTGGGGTGGTTTTATTAGGTGATGCTCCATTGCTTGGTTTCAATTGATTTTATTAAGAATGAGACAATGGCTTTAGGTCATTTTGGGACAATTGTTTGTTCAACAAGGCAATGATATTGACTTTGGTTTGTTGTTCTATCAGACCATTTTAAATTTATTTTATTTTCCAAGAATGTTTGGCTTCATCATAAGTGTTGATACACTTAGTCACAAAAGATAAAAAAATGGGTAGCGCTTAGAGAGGGAAATAGAGAAGAAAGTAAAAGAAAATAAGAAACTGTGGTCCCCAAACCTCCTCCAGTTGTATTTGGGCCCCAATTAATTTATATGTGGGTTTTATCACAATCCTACCAATTGAGATCCAAACTTCACTTGGTCAGTCCAAACTCCGTCTTTCTCCCTTTATTCCCTTTGTTTCCCTAGTCTGGTTTCTCTCCTTCTTAATCTCTCTCCCTCTCTATTTTTTCCAACCCCCTCTATGTTGACCCTCTTCCCCTTTTTATAGTCACTCATTAGTGGGGTTATCATCATTACCATTTTCCCACTTTGCACGTATTTCCACGTCCACCAGAATCCCAAGGAATCCTCACAACTTCATAGGATTCTCTTGGAACTTGTTCCAAACGTCAAAGAGTGTTCAGCAGTGGATTTCCCAAAGGCATTAACAGTACTCGATTACCGACTTTAATTTGATTGTCCCCTTGCCTGCTTCCCTTGAGCTTACTAGTTAGTAATGGGCCCAATTTGGCCCGAATGCAATACGGTTTACCCTGAACAGTATCCTAAGACTCTCGCCCGTTTTCTCAGTGGACTAATCCTCCCCCCACTGTGTTAGGCCTTGGTCACATGGGCCATTCTCGGTCTCACAGGCCCAAGCCCCTACAGAAACAATAAATAAAGTATGAAAAAATAGCAAAAAATAATTTTAAAATGGATATTATATTAAAAAAAAAAATGATGTTGCTTGAATAGGGTCCAAAAGAATTAGTTTTGAATTGAAATTTTGTTAAAATTTAAGTCTCAAAATATTAAAATAGATTAAATAACAAATTTAAAATAGCTTTAAAATTCTAAAACAAATGAAATTAACAATTTTTTTTAAAAAAAAAAAATACATTTTTAAAACAATTAACAGTGTGAGTTGGGTCAAATTACTTAAGTTGAAAATCTTACCAACCTGAGCAAAATAGGAGGGGGGGGGGGGGGGGGAAATAATTCAACCCATCAATCCAAGAAAAATCAACTCGAAACATCATGTTGTGTTGGATTAGATTGAGCTCATTGAAAAAGTAGATTAAAAGTTGACCCTTATAACTTATCTTTATAGGTAATCTCAACACCATTAGGTTTTTAAAGCATTCACCTCAAGCTAAATGCACTTTTAGTTAAATTTGGTCTAAAAATCTTATTTTTACTACTTTAGCAAACTTACACTTACATCATGCCCAATATTTATTTCTCCACTTTATTTATTTATTTATTTATTTTTTATCTCTAATCTCCTTCATCCTTTTACCCTTTTTTGGCTAAAGTGCTCTTGGCTCTACCACACAACAAACCATCGTTGATCACCATTGTGGGAGAGAAAGACAGATAGATAGAGCTGCTAATGACTGGAGGGAGAGAGAAACCAAATCAACAAACCACCACTAGTGATTGTTGCAGCGATGTGTGGATCCAACGACAGACTGACATATCAACCAAATTGACAAACCAAATGTTGATGACATGGAATGTCGACAGATTGACAAACCAACATAGACAACATAACAACTAAATCGATTGTTCTCAAGAGCTAGAACTAATCTTTGTACGCGCGCACGCGTATACACACACACACATATATAAGAGAGAGAGAGAGAGAGAGAGAGAGAGAGAGAGAGAGAGAGAGAGAGAGAGAGAGAGAGAGAGAGTTTGGATTTTTTTTAAAAAAAAATTGATGTGTTGATGAACAATGCTAAATAAGTGTATTGAGATTTGAGGCATTGTTCATGGTTAACTTTTGAGGATAAACTATTGAGCCAGATGCAAGAGTGATTTGGATGTGTTTAGTTATATTTTTACTGGAAAGTGGATTTCTAGATTATGACGTTAATGCTCTTAGTGCCATTGTTTTGGGAGATTGTCGTTCAATGGTTGTCATTTAAAATTATGGTTGGTAGCTGTCATTGTAGCGATGCTCATATTAATTTTCTTCAATTTTTTTTTTTAATACAAGATAGAATTTCTACTCTAACATAATTTAAGTGTATATGTATGTGAAGCTTCCTTCTGGAGACTTGAACCTCGGTCTTTACCCCCCACACCCCATAAGCACTTATACTTGTAGAGTGATTACCGCACTAAGAGTGCGCGGTGGTAATTTTCTTCAATCTTGGAGCTAAGGTTGGCTCCAAATCCAATTGTTTTTAATGGCAATGTCTTTAATTGGTGAGCTTTTCATTTTATTTTCTCTTTATTTTTATCTCAGAGAATCAATTTTCTCTCCATTGTCAAGACTAATAATTCAATGAACAAGTTTCCACATACGAAAAAGAGATGGACTGTTTTAACCTTGTGACTACTAACACCTTGGGAGAGAAACTGTAAATAAATATAATGGATTGGGTTTTAATAAATATATATTCTCTTATTTGCAGATTTATACCAATGAATAAAATGATTAAGAATAATTGAAAAATTATATAGGTCAAGAGTCTTGTAACTTAATACTCTTATAACTTAATTAGCACATTCAGGTGATTTTAAGTTTTAACTTTTAACAAAGTATTTAAAGTTCAAATTTTATATTCCCAACTATTTATCAATTTTTTTTTTAATATATACATCGTGTGAATTTCCAAGTAAGCACCCAACAACAACTAATCAAATTCTTTGTGAATCTCCCAAATAACCAGTTCTTTTAGAAAGAATAATTGAAGAGTTTATTTGAGAAATTATGTCTCAAAGTAAAAAATAACCATTCATCTCTCATCTTAAAAAGGCTGATGAGACTAGCAAGAAGAGGAGGCCTCAAGATTAATTATGATGTTGCAGTAGGCCCAAATGACTCAACCATTACTTTGGTTGTCAGAATTTGGAGAGAGAGTTTGGTACTCGTCTATTCCCTCAAGATGGTCATCACTCATCAACCTCCCTTTCCAAGCCAAACTCAAAGCTTTTAAGCAGGGTTGTTAGTTGTTACCACTATTTTTTGAATCACAACTTGGTGTTTGCATTTAAGGATATTGTAACTATATATATAGCCATACGAGTCACCTCACCCATTGTTGTTTTCCCTTGGAGAAAAGTGAATCCTAATAGAGATGAACAAGAAGGTAAGACTTTCACATTCACTATCATTTAATTGGGGTCCCTAAAGGCGCCAATAAGGTTTTTTTTAATAAACATCTTTTATTGCAACGAAAGAAACAGAGAATCACACAAGAAGACCATTGCTGGGTCCAGAAACATCTTTTATTGGGCCCCCATGTACTAACTCGTTTGTCTCTCTCAAATCTCTCTTTTTTTTTTTTTGGTTAATTTGGCCTAACCTCTACTCCTCTGATTCTTTTGGATGTAATTTTGGAGGAAACTCATTTTGTACCCTATTCTCTAGTACTCTTGTTGATAAAAGATTTAATGGAAAAAAAAGAAGAAGAAGAAGAAATGTACATTTATTTTTCGAGAGCAAGAAATGTACATTGAGTGCACAGTAATAGATATGTATAGAATAGAAGACTGTACCCTTCTTTTCTTTTCGTCGAGTTTTCTTCTATGCCCAACAAAGAATAATGTTAATCAACCCATCATTTTCTCTCATAATGGTGCAAGTGAGGGATAAAATAAAAAAATAAAAAAATAAAAAATTGTCCGTCGGTAACAAAAGACAAATCACTAATACTTTCCCCGGCTTCATTCCATACATTGAGTACATGACAGCTTTATTTCATAGATTAAAAAGTACGGCTAACTCCCTTTTACACTGCAGCTTTAATAAGTGGCCGAGAAAAAAATGATTAGTTAAGATAGTTGTGGAAAAATAATATAATAAATGGTGTGATTTTTTTTCTTCAAAAAAAAAAAAATGGTGTGATTTTAGAATTACTCTTTATTGATGCATTTGGATAGTAGGATTTGGACATATAGATTTGTATTTACTATTTAAGTGATTAAAACTCAAATATAATGTTTGGATAGTTTTAAAAATATCAATAATTTGGATTTAATAGATATACCAATAATTTTTCTTAAATTTGAAATGATATTTAAAATTAATTAATTTAAAAAAATATTTAAAATTCAAATCCAAATCCAAATTATTCAAGTTTTCAAAAAATTTTGAAATTTGCTTAGGGTTTATTTGGCATTTGTTTTAGTTTTTAGTTTTTATGTACAATTTTTTAAAACATTATATTTTCTCACTTTTTTTTAAAACACAAATATACTTTAAGTATACTTTAAACAAAAATTTAAATAAAATTTTCCCAGACACCTCAGTTTTACTACCTGAGTGATGGGACATCAAATTCAGCCTAACAGGGGTTGACCTGCCAGTGGCTCGCCACCCATGCATCAGCATAAAGGATTTAATAGCAGGTCTGGTTAGCATTAAGGCTATTTTAATTGTGAGTTATATAAGAAAAAGGAGAAAACAAAAAAGAATAATTATGTTAAAAGGTAAAACTGTTTATGACATTGAGAGCAAAGTGTGGAATCAAGCGAATTAGAAAAAAGGCAGGTGATCCTCATTGAAAAAGAGGAAAAGAATTATGTTCCCATTGCTTTACTTGTATGCACACTTTGCACCAGCGTATCTTTTCCATACACTCCAATTATTGGTCTTTATTAAAAATAAAACTGATTTGTTGATTAATGAAGTCCCTGAAGCAGGGTTGAAGCCAAAAATATTTCCTAAGGGGACCGGCCTCCTGGACAAAAATGAAATGGTATAAAACTCAAATTACACACACAATCATGTAAGTATCTGCTATTTACTTGAAATGTGAGTAAATTTTTCATATTTTGTGAGAGATATTTTGGATAAGAACTTACCTTTTTTTTTTTTACATATTTACTTTTCAAAACATCTCACATCAAATTATATATTTTACATTATATTTTTATTAAAATGTCAATTTTTATTGATTATTTTAATTGTTTCTCTTTTTTTACATACAACCAGTATCCACTCTCATTCTTTATCCTTAGTATACATAAAGAAATAATAAAGAACTAAATTTAAAATGAACAGTGTCAAAGTATAAATAAAACTAACTTTAAAATAAACAGTATCAGGGTAAATTTATATAGTTGGTGTAACAACTAATAACTACATATTTTTACACAACTTTGCATTACCTAAATTTTGAATTTTTTATTTATTTAGAAAGACCTGAATTTTGAATTGGTTAGCTAAAATGTGGTCATTTTTCTATTACACAACTTATGTGAGTACTCTTACTTAAATCAGGTCAGCCACATTTCATATTATGAGAAAGATTTTGCTGCGTACTTGTATGCAATAATTGCTACATACAATAATTGCTACATAATAAGTTATCTGATAGCAAAACGAATACAACATGTATCCAAGGGTCTTATATATTACACATAATCAGGTGAACCTAAGACACTTGTCACTTTGTTTATGCAGCCATTACTGCGTACAACTAATCGTAACTATCGTCACTATCATTTCTTGATAGGGACTCTGGAGCATGATAGGGTTGGCCCACTTCAATTGCCTAGACTTGAGAGTTGAAAAAAGACTAGTTCTTCTTTGATCCTTAAAAGGAACTAAAATGCACGCAAAACCGAGGGCAGTCAAACCCTAAACTAGCCACAGGAAACAATTAGGACATGGTGACATGCGATAAAAGTACCAAATTGCAAAGGCAAATAGCTTATAGAAGCCAACACAAGTTCAAACCCCCTATAAATAAGAGAAAGAGAGAGAGAGAGAGAGAGAATAAAGTACAAATTGAAAAAATATATATTAATTCATGACATTGCCAAGTAAATGTGAGAACATTGGAAAGATATAGGGAAGGAACTATATCTATATTGTCCATCCAAATTCCACCTAGAAATACCTACTTTCTTTTTCTTTTTTTTATCACAGTAAATACCCTTCCCAGCACTCAAATTGAACCACCACTAGATCAGAATAGCACAAAAATGAGTTCGAAGAGCTACCCTGAACTTGAATGTCCAGAAACCACCCTCAATTATCCTAAAACAATTATCCACCCATGACGTAGAAATCTCATTAGGTAGCCAGTCTTATCCAACCTCAACTTGCTGTCAACAAAATCTCATTAGGAAGCCAGTCTTATATGTGAGAGGTCAAAAGAGCCACTTGATAAACACAAAACCAGAAATCACCCTCACTAACACAAAGAACGACTTAAGGTGCAGCAGCTGATTGATGGGACAAGACTACAGCATCCTCTGGATGCCCTGCTTCGGTACTCTCAACCACTGGTAGCTGTGCAATGATATTGGCTCCAGGGGATGCATTCCCTGGTGTGCCTGGGGACATAGGAGACATCCCTGATTCAGGTGCAGCCTCAAATGCAGGCATCGTAACATCTTTCTCATTGGAGTTTCTTTCATGTGGCCTCTCATATTTGTCATAGCTGCGGCTGTGGCTACGGCTGCGACTACGGCGAGGGCTGCGGCTGTAGCTACGACTACGGCTGCGGCGAGGGCTGCGGCTGTAGCTACGACCCCTGCTCCAGCTCCTACTCCTACTTCGGCTTCGACTACGGCTGCGGCTGCTGCTTCTGCTATAACCCCATGTTCTAACTTTTTCAGGGCTACGGCTATAACTTCTGCCTCTCTTCCTATCAACGTCTCTTCTGTTGTCAAATCTTCCCCGCCCACGCCCCCGTCCACGCCCATCCATATTGTTGTACCGATCATATGGGCCACGATCATTCCTACCCCAACCAACATTACTACCACCAGGACCACCAAACCCACGTCCCCTGTTGCTACGACCAGGAAAAAAATCACTTCTCCCACCATGCCCACTAACGGCACCATCTCTCATGCCACCTCGTCCACCAAAACCACCAGCCCTCATGCCTCCACGCCCACCAAAGTTGCCATCTCTGCCACCACGCCCACCAAAGCCACCATCCCTCATGCCACCACGCCCACCAGAATCATAACGACCATAACCACCACCACCACTACCAGAATCAAAATGGCTAATCCCACCCCGATCCTTGACAAAACCTGGTGCACCACGTAAAGCAATCTCTCGCACCTCTTGGGGCACAAGCTGGTTAGCCCCCTCCAAAACTTTGATCAGATCAGCTGCATATTTCCAGTCCTGCTCAGAGAAAAAGGTGTATGACATTCCAGTTGCACCAGCCCTCCCAGTTCTTCCAATTCGGTGGACATAGTCCTCAACCCCGGTAGGGAAATCATAGTTGATTACCACCCTGTAACACAAACTCAAAAGAATATTAGTACAATACAATGCTACATAGACTAAGTATTAAACTCATTTAGTAGCTGGCACATATAAGTTTATAATCCAGGTCCTAAAAAAGTGAGGACTGCCACTTTCTCACATATAAATTTGAACAGAAATGCAAAGAAAAGAGTTGACCTTATATCTTTGATGTCAAGCCCACGGGCAGCAACATCCGTGGCAACTAATATTGGAGACTTTCCACTCCTGAACTGATTTAAAACATAGTCTCTCTCACCCTGAGACTTGTCTCCATGAATTGCAGCAGCCCCAAAACTACGTCCAATACTACGTGCAAGCTGATCACACAATCTCTTTGTGGAACAGAAAATAATGATCTTTGAACCTCGTTCTTGGGATCTAAGGATCTGCTCCAAGCGCCTCTGCTTCTCCATTTGTGGAACAACCTCAACATACTGCATATTCACGAGGAAAAAACATCATTTTTTAGGGCATGGATGTGATTAGATCAGAGAAAGGTTTATGATGTAATGGATTTAGCTTCTATGTGTGGTTATAAAACCCAATACATCATGAATAAGATGGCCAGACTACACCCTACCATCAAAACATCTGATGGTAAAGTGTCATAGGTTATAACTAACAGATAGCATATACAAATTTGAAGAGTCACATCATCTGCCACTCCCCTCGAGGAATTCAAGCTTAACTAACAGCAATCAGATCTTTGTACATAGTGAAAGTTATTATATTATTTAGAATCCGGTGAATATTAACAGTTTGAATCTATTTTCATAACTAAAAAAACTACTATCCTCTGTTTAGATGAGAATCCATAAATGTGAACTCTGCAATTGATCAGCATTTAACTATAAAGATTAACTCTGACATATTAAATCTACCACATCAAGGTAAAGAACTATGATTTTCCCTTTGCATTCAAAGGACAATAGCAAAAGGAGTGACGTCCAAAGATACCTGTGTGATAGCCTTGTTCGCAGCAAGCTCATCGACACTGCCAATGTTAACCTGGACAGGATTGACAAGAAGATCACCAGCTATTTTTCTTACTTCCTTGGGCCAAGTTGCTGTGTACATAAGAGTTTGTCTGCGTGGGGGTATCTCATTCACAATCTTACGAATTTGAGGTTCAAAACCCATGTCAAGCATTCGATCAGCCTCATCAAGCACAAGAAGTGAAACTTGTCTAAAGTCAATCTTCTTACTCTCAAGGATGTCGTTTAGCCGACCAGGAGTTGCCACAACAATATCTGCCCCTCGATCTAATTCTTTTAGCTGTAGGCCCTTTGAAGCACCACCATATAAGCACTGAATCAAAGAATTGTGTCAAGTGAAGAACCAAAAGTCTAAAGCAAACAAAAATAAAACTGACTTTAGTTGCATAATAAGGATAAGAGATGAACACATAGAACCCACCGTGCAGGAGATTCCGGATGATCGGCCAAATTTCATGACTTCTTCTTGTATCTGTGTAGCAAGTTCCCGGGTTGGAGCCAAAACCAACACTGTTGGGCCGTTCTGAGGATCATTACGGCAATGCCTAAGAAGCATGAAGGCAGGGATCAAATAGCCCAATGTTTTCCCAGAACCTGTTTTTGCAATTGCCACTATGTCCCTACTTTGCAAGGCAATCGGCCATGTCTGCGCCTGAATTGGTGTGGGAGATGAGAATCCAGCTGAATATATCTGAAACAATGACATAAGTCAGGTAATCAGCTCCAAGAAAATTAAGCATATCTGACACATACAAACTTAAAATTTTAGGGTTCGACTTCAATAGTATATCACAAGAGAGTGAAATATAATTTAAAATAAGAAAAAGCCCATGGGTATACGGTTGCTTACAGAAGCAACAAAAGAGGGCAATAAAGACATAAGAGGCGGAGCCAATAAGCATGAAATGCCAGTCACATTAGGTGTGATTTGGATGAAGGGCCAACCACCCTTCTAGAAGATGCCCAAGAATGGCTCCAACTGTCCATTTTGCAGCCTCCAAAAATCAGGATAGTTGTTGCATGTGTAAGTGTGCCAATAGCAGTGCAGCGTACGACATATGCTCCTCCTCCGGAGCAGATATCGCACCTGCGACAAGTGAGAATTTATGAGTTTAAAAGTAAGAAAGCATAATAACAAAAGGGGGAATGGAATGGATGCCGTAGTTTGTTTTATATACCCAAAAAACGAAACCCTATATCTCGCAACAGGTAAAGCTTACCTCTCTCAATATCTCTGGAGGGAATCCAGTCTCTTCAAATGTCATGAATGGTGCTGGAACATTGTCTCCCTGTCCATTTTAATACATATATCGAGATCAAATACAATTCATTTTTTTAGAAAAGAAAAAATAAGAAAAAGTTTGAAAGAAATATAAGCAACACTGCATCTAAACCACATCATTTGAAATTCTGATTTGTATTAGTATTTGGTATGATCACCCTTCAAAATTCTTACACAAATGCACATCAATGGGCATCAGACACTAGTCAATCACTCTCAGAAAGCATTTCTCTTCTCAGGAAATATTTATTTGGTTTACAAATGAAACCTTTGAATGGGTATTCTCATGTTCACATACACACTGACAATAAGCAAAGCAAGCTAAAATACAGACCGTTGCTGAAACTTCGTGCTGTTGCCGGTAAACTTCAACAGGTGAGAGACCAGTAACATCTGTAGATCCCACAAAAGGAGACCTCATCAAAGCATTACTTGAGAATGGAGGACCACCTGCTGCATGGCCGTGCATATGCATGGCATGTCCTGTGACAGCATTCACTGCATTGGCATGACCAGGCTTGGGACTTTGAAATGGGGCACCACTGATCCTCATCTCCTACAATAAAATAACAGACATCATCAGTGGTCCCAAACATTTTGATCAAAAGAAACTGGTATGTATTCCAGAAATATATAAATCGAATCAATCAATCCATATATATATATATATATATATATATTAAATGTAGTCAATCACTCAGTAGAAAGGAAGTAGAAAAAGAAGGAAAGGACAAAAGAATATGAAATCATGTTATAACTGAAATATTGCCCAAGTAGAAGTTCCTTTTTGCACATAATATTCCAGTCTTTGCTTCTATAGTGGGCTCGTTTCCTTGGCTAACTGGTAGTTGAATAATATTCCTCCTTAGTTTAGCTTGGTTGTTGGAACAGGTATATATCAAATACAGTTGAAGACATATTATAAAGACAAATCATGTTCGCCTAGTGCTCTTTAAATTTTATGACTTCAGGTGCTTTGTAACCTAAATCATATTTCCAAATCCTAAATATCTAAAAATTTAAACAGAAGATTTTTGCTTCACCATTCCATGAATTATATTCCAACCACCATAAGTTAAGTCCAATTAATGTAAGTTAATGGAGAGCAAACGAATTTCAAGATCGATACAACATTAGCCAAACAAATACCTGAGGGTTTCTAGCCATAGGTATTACTGCAAGCTTGGGATCTTGGGGACCAGTTGGCCCTTCCTTGTTAGCATTAAAGTAGTATTCATTTCCAGTTCTACCATGTAAGTTATCCTCATGCCCCATATTTGATCCAACAGGGGGCACATTAGACTGCTGACTATGCATCATTGCTGGGCCCAACTGATTTTGAAATCTAGGACCATGTTGCTGGTGAACCAAATCAGGCCTAGTTTGCTGCAATTGACCCATAGAGGGTTGCTGCATGTTCCCCAAAGAACCACCATATTGTTGGGCTTGACCTGAATGAACACCCATCTGAGGCATCTGAACTGAATTGCTCCCAGCAGGCAGGTTATGAATAGATGAGGTCCCAGGTTGCTGGAACTGGGATGGAGAAAATCCAATTTGGTTTCTGTTTTGAAAATCAACTTCCTCCCTATTTGGGAATGCTGCCTTATACTCCTGTTGATTTGCAAATTGCTGCCCTTGTGCATCATGCTGGGCCTGCTGCTGTGAACTTTGCTGCCCTTGTGGAATCATGCTTTGCTGATATGCCATGTATTGCAGCTGAGGATGTGTAAATTGATGCGCTTGCGGTTGTGCCATTTGTGAACCTTGATGCTGTGGTGTTTGTTGCCCCAGCTGCTGGGGCATTTGCTGAATGGCTTGTTGTGGCATTTGCTGCCCGGGCTGTTGCAGCACTTGCTGAGTTGACTGCTGAGGCATGTGCTGGATTGGCTGCTGCTGCGGGATATGCTGAGCTGGATACTGCATCATTTGCTGCATGAAGTGATGTGGTTGTGACACTGTGGGTTGCCCCTGCTGTTGCAAGTGTTGTCCCATTTGAGAACCGTGTTGCTGTGCCCCTTGCACCATTTGAGATCCCTGCGGGTGAGAAACCTGTGCCACCATTGAACTCTGCTGTTGTGCCATTAATTGACTGTGCTGTTGAGGTAACTGGCTCATGTGTTGCCCCTGCTGTTGTGGGGTTTGTGTTATCTGCTGCCCGTGCTGAGCTATCACACCATTTGCTGGCATTGACTGGGCCATTGGTATCGCAGCCAACTTAGGCGTAGAAGCAACAGTAGGCTGGCCAACCGGCATAGGTGGCGCCAAAGAGGCTGGCTTTTCATATTGGGTGACGTTCGTTTCAGGATTCCAGTAGTATAACACACCCGTGCTTCCATCAATCAAACCCTTCCAAGGTTTCGGAAGGGTGGGATCATCAGGTGCATACCGTGGACCAAGAGAAGCAGCAGCGGGCTCCGCAGTAGCCATTTCAAATATTTATCTACAACCAAATAAAATCCTTGCATCAAACATCAACATTGAAAACTCCAAAATAATTACAAGAACATCAAATTACAATAAAAGAAGATAAGAGGATCAACAAACTCTACAACTCAACATCAACCCAAACCCATTTGCGCAAAACCCAGGTGAACCTAAGAATAACAAATATTACCAACACATTCCTTGCTCGATATTTTTTTTTTCCTTAATTTCTAAGAATACAGGTTTGAGCTGAAAATTTTTATACACAATAAATATTCTACAATTTTCTAAAGAAAATCTAAATTCAGCTCAGCCAATCCAATTAACAATTAAGATCCTCATAAGCCAAAACAACGTCACAACAATAAACCCTAAAAAACCGTACAAGTCCACACCAAGTAATTGAACCAAATCAGATTAAAAGAAACAAACAGTTAAAAAAAAGCTACTTTCATATAATAATTAAACCCTAGAAAACACGAAGCACAAAAAAAAGAAGATAAAATCGATAGCTCATCGCATAAACGCCAAAACCATTTCATTGCACAAAACCCAACCAAAAAAAAAAAAAGCCAACAAAAAATTAAAGAGACTAATTGAAATTGCATACCTAGTAGCAAAAAAGAATGAAAAAACAAGTACAAAAGCGTTCGATTCTCTTCTTGCAGGTAACTACGAAGCCGAATGTGGAACCCTAAAATCGAAAACGTTATAGTACAAGTCCTGTGTGCGAGTCGGACTAGAATTTGAGAATGGGAAAAAAGGCACAAAATTTTGTGCAAAAGCTTGGAGGCATTTGGATTCGATGATTGTTGTTAGGGTTGGGTTAAAGAGGAGCAAAGCAAAGCTAGTATCGCCTGGAACGACAGTCTAGGCTTTTGCCATACTGTCCAATACTTCCATTATATATGGGAGGGGTGTTTATTTATTTATTTAAAGACAAAAATGTAAATTACACATTTTACTTTTAACTTTACTTTCAAACTTCTAAATTTTAAATTTATTTAATTTAGTTTTTTTTTTTGTCTAATTTTATTAAAAAAATTCATTAAGTATAAAATTAACTACTGAAAAAATATTTTCACTTAAAAAATCTAGGGGTGGCAAAATTTGACACGACCCGCGAACCCGACACGACTAACCCATTTATAAACAGGTCATGGGTCGAGGTTAAATGGGTTCGGGTCATATTCGGGTCGACACGGCTGACCCGTTTAATAAATGGGTCATGTTCGGGTTCACACATGTGAACCCGTCTGACCTGTTTGATCCGTTTAAATAATAAATGCATTAAATTTTGTTATTATTGCTTATTTTTTTTATTGTAATTATATGTTTATTACTATATTTATGGCTGTAATTGTATTTTAATTTTAGATATATAAAAATTGATATTAGATTATTTAGGTCATATATAACCTATTAATCAAACAGGTTATTTGTATTAACTTTTATATGACTTATTAATTAAACAGGTTAAACGTGTCGGGTTGGGTCAACCTATTTAATAAACAGGTCGGGTTAGGGTTGAGGATTCTTGACACGTTTACTAAACAGGTTAGGTTCGGGTCAACCCATATAGCAGAGTACTTATGACTCGACACGACACAAACCCGACCCGCGAACACGAATTGACACCCCTAAAAAAATCTATTCAATATTTATATTAATTTTATAAATTTTTTCCCGTGTGTGAAAAATATTTTTTTTTTAATGGCAATTTGTTAACGAAGTTAGATGATACGCATAAATTAAATAAATTTGAAACATCGAAAACTCAATTGAATAAAAATAAAGTTTGAGAACTGAAATAAATCCTAGTCAAATTACAATTTGCATTTTAGCATTTTAATTATCATTGTTTTTTTATATTTTCTTTTTCTTTTTCTCCAAAATACATTTTTTGTCCATAAATTTATTTATTGAGCATTTTTTTTCTTTGAAGTTTCAAGTGCACGCTCTAACTTAATTTAAATGTATATGTGTGTAAAGTTTCTTCCTAGAAACTTAAGTATTGTAATAATGAAAAGTGTTGTGATGTTCGTAGGTCCCTCTTCGAGTTGCCTACTTTTTTTGGATTGCTTCTTTAGGCAATATTTTATCAATAGAGAATCTCCACAAGTGAGGTATGATTGTTTTAAATTGGTGTTTAATGTGTAAAAAGAGTGGAAAGTCGGAGGATAGTCTGTTTGGACTCCAATGAGTTATGCCACAGGGAGTTATTAATATATTTGCTGCTTAGATCGAAATATAATTTTTTTAGGGCTGTGTCACATTGTATTATGTAGTGTCTTTGACGGTAACAAAATGTTGAAGTTTTGAAGGATATGAACTATTTATCCTTAAAGTTAAATAATTTTTTATTGCATAATTTGTTGGATTAAAGTGTTGCTTTTCATTTTGTTCCTTGTTTTTATTTTCTAAATATATTTGAGTATTGTAATTTGAGAGATTAAAAGCCTGTTTTGGATGTGATGTAAGTTTCAACTTGTTTGAATTTTTAGCTTCTTTTTTATACTATTTATGAGTTCTATTGTACTTTTTGGTACTATTTATGACCTATTATACTATTCAGCTAGCTTTTAGCTTTTTTTTTACAATATTTTCAGTAAAAAATTTTCAGTTTCAACTTATTTAGTTATTCTCAAACATCCTTGATTGTACTCCTTCGGGTACACCTTTGGTGTACTTGAATTTGTTTTATTTAAATTTAATTTTTTTTTCCCTCCCCTTGAGTGTGTGTGTGTTTTTTTTTTTTTTTTGGGTTTCTCAAAAATTTCCGACTTTTTCTATATAAAAAAAAAGATTAATAAATATAAGTGGTTCGTGTATATGGGAAAAAAGGCAACTATATTTGGGCTCAAATGAAGCACATGGAAGATAGGGATTCCCAGTATTGACTGATTGGGCTTGGGCAAAAGCCCTAGCTAGAGTAAAATAGATAGGGATACAGCGAACAGGTCAGTAATCCGTTACAGTCGCTTTTTAATTTTTTAAAATTCAACGCTATTACGTACTCTCTCTCTCCAGTCTCCACCTGCTCTCCCGTCCCGTCTCACCGGCAAATTCCAAACCGACTGGAACTTTCTCAAAAACTCTTTTTTACATATAAAAGGAAACACGGAGTCAAAAAGTCTCTGAAAAAACACACACATCCTCAAAATATAAGTATAGGTCATTGCAGACAGAGTAGAAAACCCAAACAGTGGCATAAAAGCCATAGAGTAGGATGGCCATGGAAGCCGAGGCTACAACTGCTCCTGCCTTGGCCCTTGCTGACACCGATATCAATTGGGACAGGTTTCTCTTTCTTTTCTTTTTTCCTCCCCTAAAATCCAAATTATGAATTTACAATTTTTTTTTCCTTCCCATTTTGCCACTGTTCGGTCCAGTATGAAATTACACGTTGAATTGTCATTTTGGTCCATAATTTTTTTTTTGTTTGTCATTTTAATCCTTAAATTTTAGTGTTCATGTAAAAGATCATTCCGTTCATTGTGGCCTAACTTGAAAAAAATGATTTTAAAAAAAATTAAGGACGAACATAACAATAACAATTCATCTAAATTTAGAACGTGTAATATATATAAGAACCTTTTTCTCAAAAAAAAAAAAAAAAATATATATATATATATATATATATATATATAAGAACCTTTCTGTGAACGAGTCATTTCCTTTTGTTCTAAAAGGTTGCATTTGATCTTTTAGCTGGTTGTGGAGATTACATCTTCATTTGCATATTTGCACGGACCAAATAAATGTTTTTTCTTTTTAATAATTCGTGGTTGGGACTAGGGGAGGGGGGTTGAACTCTGAATGTCTTAGGAAGTGTCAGTTGAGCTACAATGCTCTTAGCATTAGACATTAAGAAGCAATTTTTTTATTTTTTTATTTTTTATTTATAGTTTCAACCTATGGCGTTCGCTCCAATTCGCTCCAATAGATATTGTTAGCTCTTTATCATCAAACCAAGACACCAATCACATTTTGGTGTAGGCGGGAATTAAACTCCAGGTCTCTTATACAATCATCAGAGACTTTACCAGTTGAGCTATAACTAGAACCCACAACAATTTTTTTACTTTCTGTGAACCACGCTTAAGGGTCTTATTTTTGCCTCTAATCAAGAGTAGTTGCTTATGCCAGCCTGTCACATTGAGCTGTGACTTAATAAGTAACCTCAATGGTAGCACAATCGACTAAGGACCAGACCTCATGAAGTGAATAAGTGGTAATTGACTGAGGACCAGCCTGTCACTTATTGATCATTTTTTTGAAATAAGTGGTAATTTATCAGGAGGCACCTTGATCATGAAGTTTTGTGTGTGTGCAGCTTTGTGAAATTATTAATTTTATGGAATAATTTTTAGGTCTACATATGGTTTGCCAATTTTGAGTTAGTGAAACAATTCAAGAATGCAGTTGGGAAGGATGAATGCTTGATTTTGTGCTTTGTAACTAAATACTTTTCTCTCCACTTTGAATTCTATGATTGTTGCAATTTGCCATTGTACAACAAGTCTGTGACCCCCCAGGAAAAATTGAACAAAAACTCAGCCACCAACAACCATATCTTTTGCAGTTCAGTTAGAGTTTCTTTTTGATACTGATTTTACATTGCATATCTTTTATATGTGGGAAGTCATTTGATGTGCTCAAATTTGGTCTAGAAATAATTCTTCTTTATAATCTTATTGGCCTCACTTTAGGTTGGACAAGACAAAGTTTCATATCATTGGAGCTATCCTCTTTACTGCTCAGTCAGCCTTGTTACATCCTACAGCAGTTGTAAAGACTAGAATGCAAGTAGCTGGTTCTGGTCTTTCTCGTATGCGCGGAATTTCAGTATTTAAACATATATTGAAGACTGATGGTATCCCTGGCCTCTATAGAGGTTTTGGCACTTCTGCTGTTGGATCATTGCCTGGTAGAGTCCTGGCTTTGACATCACTTGAAATATCAAAAGATATGATGTTAAAATATACTGAAGGTTTAGATATGGCTGAATCATCGCGTGTCGGGATTGCAAATGGAGTGGCAGGAATGATGTCAAGTTTGGTTTCTTGTGCCTACTATGTGCCTTTGGATGTGGTAGGTGAACTTATTCTTTCCATTATATACACTCCTTTTGTGTCATTTTCCTAATCTAGAAATATGGAAAAGATATTTGGAAGGGGAAAAATGGTTGGGCATGCCTATAATGTATATTTTCTTATTACTTGATGGCTGTTACTATTTTAATGTCACAGCTCATAAACTTTCTGAGTTGTTTTGATCCCATTGCGCATACAAGTGAGCGAGCTAAATCAACTATTTGCTAATTTTTTGTGCCAATATGTTATGTGTTATACTATTTTATGCACTGTTGCTTAGATCCAAAGGTCCAAAACTTGTGGAAAATTTTCTTCTTCTTTTATTATTGGCCTCAAATGCATTAAAACTTATCCAGTTTAGATTGGATTATAAAAACAATGTGTCTCTTGTGAGCTTGGTAGTTAGAGGCCAGTGTTTGGAATGAAACAATTTGGGTAAATGTCTTGTTTTATGCATAGTTTTTATGTTTATACCATTTACCTATAAAAATAAAGCATTTTGGTTTTTTGAGAGTTAAGCACCAAGGGAACCCATGACAATGACTTATTATTGTAAGTAATGCATTCTCAGATCTGCCAGAGACTAATGGTACAAGGGCTTCCTAGGACTACAGTCTGCAATGGACCATATGATGTGGTGTGTAAAGTGATTAAGGCTGAAGGGTTCCGTGGTATGTATAGAGGCTTTGGATTGACAGCCCTGATGCAGTCCCCAGCATCTGCACTTTGGTGGGCTGCCTATGGAGCTGCCCAACACATCATTTGGAGGTTCATCTTAATGTTTCAGTGATCTATCATATTCCTTCACAGTTAAAATGTAGACTAACGTGTTCTCCTCTTTAACATTTCTTATCACTTTAGGAGCTTGGGCTACAGAGATGATATGGACAAAAAACCATCTCATATAGAGATGGTGACGGTTCAGGCAACAGCAGGAATGGTTGCTGGTGCTTGTTCATCTGTTATCACTACTCCCATTGACACTGTAAAGACACGATTGCAGGTAAAGTAATGTGTGTGATCCTCTGTTTCCATTGCTAGCTCCAAAGGATAAAGAACTTACCCTTTTATGTATCATGTTTGGTGCAACCTGTTGGATATTTCATACATGGAATAACTCTAACATAAACTATTTCGAATTTGGCTCACTTACGTTGAAGGTCATGGATAATTTTGGTGCTGGAAGACCATCAGTACTCAAGACGATGAGGACACTCCTTAAAGAAGATGGATGGCAGGGCTTCTATAGAGGGTTTGGACCTCGATTCCTAAATATGTCACTCTATGGAACAACAATGATTGTTACCTATGAACTTATAAGTATGTTGGCCTCCTAGTTGTCTCATTTTGAAAATGGTTATATCTGAAGTATATGCAGCTTTTAGCTTTGTTAGGACATCTGGTGCACGTGCTTTGAATTGCATCAGCTATCTACACAATATGTCCCTCAATTCTAGCATTTTCCCCCCATGTTGTTTTGGAATTTTGGTATTGCCTAGAACAGAAATTGGTGTCCAATTTTAAAAAATAAAGAACGTTGTGGATATTCTTATTACTTGAAAAAAAAAAATGGCTGCAATGTTGTGTTCATTTTTTTTCTTGAATAGAAATTAAAAAAAAAAAATCTGTGATTGTTATTTTGCATGTGTGCATTGTATCTTATCTTGATTCTGGTTGGTTTTTGTACTAGCTATGACTAGAAATTCCATTTGATTACCAACTAATCTGTGTTTTCTTTCTCACTTGTTTTATCAGAGAGGTTATCTGTGAGGCAATAATGAGAATATGAGATATTGAGCTTGAGGAGCAAAGTCGGCTTGTTCAAAACTGAAGTTATTTGAACTGCAAGGAAATTGATTTTGACAAGTTTAAATTTCAGAGACTGAGAATGTGGAGACAGCCCTAAAGTTTTGCATGACACAACGTAGGAATAGATGGAATCTAGCCATTCTTAGAGAGAGGGTTTTCAATTCACTTCCTTCTCTATAGTTTTGATTAAAAGGTGGTATATTTTCCCGAAATTTGTCAATGTTTTACGCCATTGAATTTCCATTGCTTATTCTTCCCTGTCATGATGTCGTTGGACTGCAATTCATAGACACTGCATAACAACGACATCCAGTGATCCAGGTATTTGACAGGATTTTGGACGACCGGTTGTACCGCGAAACATTAATATTTCTTGTAATTTTAAATAATATATGAAATATTAATATTTTTTGATAATTCCAAATAATTATATGAATTTAACCTTTCATTCACAAAAACATATCCAAAATGGGAAGTTGCTTCTAATTTATTGGGTCATTTGGAGCCTCAAATGGAAAAATAGACTATAAAGTATTGTAGGGATAAGGGCCCAAAATTGTATATTGGGTCTTGGGTTTTGGCCGAGGATGAATAAATAATAGTAAGGGTATTAAGTTCAGAGTCCCATAAATAACATGCAAGTGGAAAGGTGGTCCGAGGAGGAGTATGTCCTCGGATAAACGAAGCACAGATCAGACGTATATTTTATCACTCAAAGTGATTTTCCAGAAAATTCCACTGAAAGGGACGTGCATTATGAACGTACTGGAAGAGTAGGAACTAGGAAATATCTAAGGAAAAATTGCTGCCACCGCATTGAATGCCCTGCAACTAACTTTCTGGCCGCATTTATGTGGAGAAGACTCTTGAACAGTACTGCCTTGGCTACTACAACTCACAGAATGCCAGAGAGGGTGTCTGATGGGATAAACACTCAAGTAGTAGTTCAAATGATCAACAAGTGTAGGATTAAGATCTTCCAAAAGGAACTATATAATGTAAGAGATTTTCCATGGATAGGGAATCGGAAAATTGTAGAAGAAAGCACTATAGTAATTTAAATCGTATTTGTAATTATTTCCAATTAATATATATGAGAACATACCTCCTTGGATTGGGTCGAGGACCAAGTTACTTCAAGAAATCCAGTCCATTTCTGTTTGATTATTCTTTAAACCCCTTTATAACTGTTGTCTCATTCATTAGAACCTAGTTTTCCAACTCACTCTTTACAAATTTATTGTATTGGACTTGGATCCAATTATACCTTGGGCCTAAGATCCAAACGTGTCCCTACAAGTATAAATTCAAAATCTAAGAAAAAATGAAGTGAAAAAACCTCTTCTTTTTTTTTCTTAAATCTTTCATGTTTAGTATCTTGCTTTCTGGAGCGAAGCATGCTTGCAAGTATCTGTATTTCAATGGAGGTTTGTAGCTTTCGGCTGCTATGTGTTGGTGTGTTGATGGTTGAGATCTAAGTTGTCAATATTGTACCAATGGTCATTCCAATTTGGTTAGGAAACGAAAATGTTTTATAAGCCAAAATATTAGACCATCTATATTTATCCAATTTAATAATTCTTTTTTTTTTTAGAGAGTTTTAATTTATGGCGTTCGCTTCTCTTATTTAACTATTAAAAACTTTACCAGTTAAGCTAGCTTTAGTATCTAATATCAGTTTGATACATACCAACCATTATGGTATTAAATCTATTGATTACTTTGGTTGAGATTGACTTGTGTGGGATATATTTCCTCTTTTAATAATACCTTATTCATTAAAAAATGTATGGCTTCATACTCTATTAAAAAATTTAAAACATTCCTCTATTATCATTCAGCTAGCGGCAGCGCAAATAAAAATAAGTTATAAAGAATTGAGTAGAAGTTTGTTTTTAAAATATTAAATTTTGTTAAGGAAAGTCATAATGTATATGAAATGGGATGCATTTATTTATTGCATTTTATACTAACCCAAAAGGGATAGTGCCACTTCACATGTAATATATATACATATACAGGGGAGTGTCATTTTATGAAACGTGGAACCTTTAGAATTATAAATGAACAAAACTGATTAAGAATAACTCGATCTCAGATTGTGAGAAAAAACTATTTTATGTTTGTTTTTTTTAGCAAACAAGCCAAACTTATCTTTCGGGTTGTCCACAAGTCAGTCCAGATCGATTTTTAACTCAACTTGGACCCAACCTGCTCATGTAGAGTGGTAGGAAAGACCTACCATCGACCATCAATAATCACAAGTCCAGTTGAATCGGGCTCGAGCGCACAACAATTAGGTTCGATCAAAGCTAATGAAGGATCAACATTGATGGCAAATTGGGCGACAATCTGTATATCTTTGTTGGATCTAGGCTAAGATCTCTTAATCTTTGCTGGATCTAAGCAAGAATCTCGAGATTTTCATTGGATCTAAGCAAAAAACACCATATCTTCACCGAATCTGAGCAATAAAATACCATATCATCACTAGATTTGAACATATATGGGTAGAATCGTTCTTCTTTCAAGGGTTAGTCAATCGAATCAGGTGGCTTAGGTTTTGGAGGAGGAGAGCCACCACTTGACTCGCCATAATGCAGTGACCTACTGTTAACCGCTGGAGTCATCGGATTGGATGAATTGGTTTCAATCAGTTACATCGAGTGGGTCGGGTGGGCTGGTGGCTTGGATAGCTCTACTCATCATAAGTTTAGTGTATTCGTAAACAAGTTATTCAATATAACCTCTGAGCAAGCGCACACTCACGCACGTGCTCAGAGGCTCTTCTATTTTTTAGATAAAGGTTAATAATTTGCTTCTATTATAATTTAGAAATATATATTTTTATTTTTCAAACAAATAAAAAGGATAAATTTTAAAGATAAGCAGTAACTGTAATTTATTTTTTGAACATGAAGGGGAAAAAATCCTAAATTTTAGGAGTTCTTTTTGACTGAAAAAGGAAGAATCATTTTATTAAAAGAAATAAAGTAATATAAGTATAAGAGGGTCCATGGGCTAATATAGGCTAAGCAGCTAGCTTGAGCACGTGGACAAGACATACACCAGTAAAATACAACTCTAAAAATCTAGCTAGTGGGTCCTTTGATCTACCAATGCCTGATACTCATCAAGTAAAGAAGTTGCCCCACGAAGAATAGCCACGGGGTGCACTTGAGTGTCTTCGAAGTACCAGTTTTTCCTTGCGTTCCATATAGCCCATGATGTAATGGCCCAGTGCTCCATCCCTTTCTTTGTCAGCTTTTCCAACAGGCTACGAACTAGCACAAAGAAGTCTAGAGCATGTGCCTTGTACTTCTGAACCTTTCCACGAACAAGTGCCCACACATTTTTTGCTAGAGGACATTCCCAGAGGATATGGTCGACAGTCTCTTTGTAATGCCGACATATCACACGGTGAGGTTCCACCTTCACTCTTCGCTTTTGCAAATTAGCTCGAGTAGGGAGGATGTTTGCACATGCTCTCCAGAGAAAGTTACGAACCTTCGATGGGGTGTTGAGGGCCCAGATTAATCTCCACAACCATCCATTTGCTCACGCTAAGGAGTGGTCTCTTGATAATGGATACTGAAGCCTCAACACAACCTTGTACGCCGTTTTTACAGTGAACGACTTGCTCTTGTTCTCCTTCCATGTCAGAGCATCTTTTGCATGCATCTTATTCAAGGTGATGAGTAAAATATCACTACATGTGTGGGGCTCAAACTAGTAGGCAATCTTATCACGACCCCATTGTCTAGTTACTTCATCCACCAACTCCTCTACCATACGTGGTCTAGGTCCATCTCTCCAAAAACATGGAGGTCTAGGTAGCCACCGATGATTTTCAATCTCAACCGTGGCACCATTTCCCACCTTCCACACCGAGCCTTTCAGTATAATATTCCTAGCTTGTAATAAGCTTCTCCATATGTAGGATGGGTTGCTCCTCAAGTTTGCCTCCAAGAAGGAGCAGGTAGGGAAGTAACGTGCTTTGTAAACCCTGTATGGCTGGGAGTGATGATAATGGATTAAGCGCCATGCCTGTTTTGCAAGCATCGCTAGGTTGAAGGCATTAATATCTCTAAACCCTACTCCACCTTTTGCCTTCGGATCACATAGTCAACTCCACCTCATCTAATGAATTTTATTCTCATTGCTTGATTGTCCCCACCAATATTTTGCTAGCATGGAGTTAATATCATCACAAAGCACCTTGGGTAATTTAAACAGGCTCATCGAGTAAGTAGGTATCACCTGTGCGACTATTTTGATCAAGATTTCTTTACTGCTTTCGATATATACTTCTCTTTCCATCCTGTGACTCTTTTGGCAATCCGTTCACGAAGGTCTTTGAAAGTGTTAACCTTGTTTTAGCCCCCACCATTGGCAGTCCTAGGTATTTCTCAAAGTCAGAGATGATCTGGGTATTGAACAAGCGGCAGATTTCCTTATCTTTGATCCGTGCTGGTATTGGGACTGAAGAATAGAGCAGTTTTTGGTCTATTGATGGCCTGGCTCGAAGCTTGCTCATACCGACCCAAGATGTGTAGTAGTCGGGTACACTCCAAAGGTATGGCTTGATTGAACAATAAACTGTCGTCGGCGAAGAGGAGGTGGGAGTTGCTGACACCATTTTGACATGACAACAAACCCTTAATCTATTGTGTGTCCATAGCCTTGCGGAGTAAAGCTGATTAACCTTCCGCACAAAATAGGAAGAGGTAGGGTGACAAAGGATCACCTTGCTTTATTCTTCAGGAGGATGAGATAAATCCACGTGGCTCTCCATTTAGTAACACTGAGTAACTTGTTGTTGAGACACATTACATAGCCAAATGAACCCATCTTTCATTGAAACCCATTTTCAACATTATTCTGCGTAGGAAATCCCATTCCATTTGGTCATAGGCTTTACTGATGTCTAGCTTCACTACCATGTGCTCAATCTTGCCCTTCCTTCTATTTCTCAACCTGTGCAACATCTCATAGGCTATAAAATTATTGTAAAAAATAAGTCTATCTGGGACAAAAGTGCTCTGAGCATCGGATATAACATTTGGTAGTATAGTTTTAACTTTATTGGCCAAGACCTTAGAGACTAACCTACTTACCATGTTACTCAGGCTTATGGGCCGATAGTCTGACATGGATTTTCTTTTTTGGTATAAGTAAGATGTGAGTAAAGTTCATTTTTCTTAGAAAGTGTCCCAAGTTCAAAATAGATAAGACAACTTCAGTGACATCCCCCTCCCCATAATGTGCCAGTACTTTTGAAAAAAGAAATGAGACATACTGTCTGGGCCAAGCGAATTTGAAGGGTGCATTTGGAAAAGGGCTTTAGAAACTTCCTCACCAACAAAAGGCAAAAGCAAGTTTCGGTTCATGTCCTCTATGATTACTGCATCCACCAAAGCTAACACCTCATCTATAGTGTTCGAGTGGGAGGTAGACAAGAGATTTGTAAAATACCTCTCCGCCACTTCCAATATATTCTCCACTCCAGTTCTCCATACACCGCCCTCCTCCATTAGCCCATCGATCTAGTTTTTCCGTCTTCTTTGGCTTGCCCTTATGTGGAAGAATTTAGTATTCTTGTCACCCGCTGGAAGCCATTTTGCTCTTGAACGTTGACGCCAAAAATCTTCCTCCTAGTGTAGTAAGTCATTTTGCTTCTCTTCAAGTCTATATTTTGTGTTGCCAAATGTCATTCAGCTCCAAGCTATCAATTTAAGTCGGCAATGTTTTATTTTCTCAAATAGTCTGAACATCAAACTACCATTCAGCAGGTTTAGGGTCCAAGCCTCTCTGATCACTTCTTCACATTCCTAGTGTGCTACCCACCTCTCTTCAAACTAGTGAAGTCACTTTTTTCGAGCCTTGCGTTGCTGGGTATCATGCTGCATATTCAAGAGTATCGGGTCATGGTCCGAGTAGGATACCTGCAAGTGAAAAACTCACGCTTCCGGAAACATCAGTTGCCAAGGTGTGGTGGCGTCTAGCCTTTCTTGCACAATTGCATCCCTTTGGCGCCGATTCCACCATGTGAAGGTATGTCCCTAAAAGCCCAGGTCTTCTAAGTCGCAGTGAAGTAGAGTTTCTTTGAAAGCGAGCATCAGAGCCAACGGCTTTGGGAGGTGTCCTTGCTTCTCATTGGAGTGTAGAATCTCATTGAAATCTCCTAGGTAGACCCATGGTAATAGCACCTTAGCATGTAGATGTCTGAGGAAGTCCTAGGATTCATGCTTTCTATGCCCCTTTAGTCGGCCATAAAATCTGGTTATGCGCCAAGCTTGTTGGTCAGTTGGCAAGATATGTGCGTCAATGTGTTGTGGGAGAAAGTTTGGATGTGCAGGTTACACTCTGCCTTCCAAAACATACCAAGTCCACCACTCCGACCATCACTAGGTACCGCCAGAACCGATTGAAAGCCAAGATCAAAACATAACTTACGCATCTGTAAATTTTAGGAGTTCTCTTTTTGAATTCAAAATGAAAATTGTTATTTGACATTTATGACCGTATTTTTAAATGAAGTTACCTTTCATTAGTGATGGTATTTTTGAACCACATAAAAGTCTTTTTTTTTTTTATAAGCATAAAAGTCTAGTTGAAAGATGTGAATTCTCTTATATATAGTATAGATGATTTTTTTTTTTTTGAGGAAACAGTAATACTTATTAGAATACACAAACACGAAAGTAATATATAGAATTTTTTAAATAAGCTTATAATACATTACATAACCAAAGTATCACTACAAAAAGGCTTAACATTTGTAGTAGCAGTCTGGAGTTATAAGAACTGAAACTCCAATACACACAATTGATGATTTAAGTGTGTTTATGTTTGTATAAATAATTTTATGAGATATCAAATTATTATTCTTACTTATAAAAAAAAAATCAAATTATTATTCATAAAAAATTGCACTCTATTAATTAAATAATATATTAATCATACATTAATTATTTATTAATTATTAGCATGGATTTAATGCACAAAGTATAAGCATACTATATGTAAGGACTGGATTTGAATTTGACCCAATATAGGATTGGGTTTTAGCCCAATGAGCCCAAACAATGAATTTGTAGAGCGTGGGTGAAAGAACTAGTTCTAGTGAGTAAGAAAGACAGTAACCATTGTCTATTTAGGAGGATCAAACACAAGTAAAATAAGGAAATTTGTCCTCGGCACAATTCGAGGAGCTCTGTTATAATGTCAAGTTGATGATCAAGGTTACAAGAGTTTAAAGGATTATTACAAAGTTTTCTTTGTTTCGATCCCCCTCTTTCAGGCCACCTTTCCATGCTATATACTATAATTTTTGGTACCATCCCCACCATACACGTGTAGGTTAGATTCCAGGAACTCCTTCTTGTCCCATCCAACACCTCCCAGAACCTTCAACTAGCAGTTGTAAGGCTGTTTCACCACTGTTCAGGTATCACCTCCACATTAATGCGGCCAGAGAATTAGCTGGGATGCATTTAATGCGGAGGTAACAGCTTTTGAAGATATTTTTTGCCTTCCTCTACTCCTCTCCTATCCAATGTCTGACTTCTAACCGTGATGCAACTTGGAAGGATGTTCCAGACGATAGGACATTCTTACTGATCTCGGATCCACATTTCCGATGTAACTTTTCTCATCGGACATCTTTTGGACTATCACGTACAATCCTTATCTCTTCCTTTTCTACCATTCCCATAATAACATTATTTGACCATCCTCGGACAAGTAAATATCCTCGGACTGGGCCATAGGCTCAATATATACAGTTTTAATAATACCTTCTGGCTATCTAGCCCCCACACTATACTATAGCATGGATTTGTGAAATTAACCATAAAATAATATATATAAAAAACTTGTGAATATGCTTAAACTTTTTTTTCGATAATATAGTTGATGATGCACAAAAATCAGTAGGCTGAAATACTTCGAGCTATGACAATGGCTGTAAGTCCTGAAAAGAAAGAAGGAAGATTCAAAGGTGACCGGTATGACCTAGCCAAGAACCCTATGACGATTAAGTCAGTTTTCTCTCTAGGATACAAGGACAGAAAAATAGCAAATGGTTAGAACTTACCTTTGGTAGATGGGACTTGCTCCTTTTATAGAGAGTTTGACGTCGATCTACTTGTTTGGGATCCATCACCATCGTGGGTGATGTTGGTTGTTAATGAAGAAAATGGGATACGTGGAATGAAGTGTATGAAATTCCTTCCATGTACCAAGCAATGTGTTATGTTTTGCTTATGTAGAACCTTTGGAGAATTTATTGTAGAATTTACCAAGTACAATTTGATTGTCCATGGGTATTGTCGTCTATAACATGGTCGTCCATGGACGAGTTCTTTTTGGCAGATCCCGTTATTCTTAATGAAGGGTCTTGTTCATGCATTCTGTCATTCTGTTGTGGTTTTCCTTGGATGTGATCAAGTTGTGGACGACAACTAAGGAGGGGCTATACTTAGTTGATCCCCATCAATAGTAATGCAAGCTTAATCTTTTTTAAACAAAAACATGAATTAAACATATCACATAGTTTAACTAATTTTTGCTCCCATAAAAAAAAAAAAAAAAGGATTTTAGCTCGTTTTGTATTTAAAATAAAATTAAATAAACAATTTTGTTTAGTTTGCTTAATCAGTACAAGTAGTTGTGGATTTCAGTTAGTTCAACTGGTAAAATCTTGAATAAAAGATCTGAGATTTAATATCCATCTACACCAAAATTCGATTGGTGTCTTGATCTGATAATAAAGGTCGATCTAATTTAGTAATTTACCCAACAAAATTTAAACGCGTCTCTCTTTAAAATTCAAAATTTAAAAGCATCCCTTTTTTCGCGAGGTCCTTCCTAGTTCCTATATATAGGAACAGAGAAACGGAAAGAAAGAGAAAATCCAAAAAAAGCATTTGATCCTTAATCTGAATCTGAATCTGAATCTAATTTAGTTCTGAGCACCATTTCCATTCGAAGTAAGCTTCTCTTTTATCCACCTAAATATCTGTTCTACTTTAATTTTCGGTTCAGATCCGATCTGCTTTTTCGAGATCTATGTGATTTGATTTGTTTGCTTTGTTCTGCAAAAATCAACGTACTGAAATTGAAAAAATGATCAAAATAATTTCAATTTGTTCGTGTTACTAATCTATTACGTTTTTGTCTTTAGCTTGATCGCTTTGATTTCTATATAGATTATAGGAAATGAGTTTGTGTTGGGTGGGATCTAATGCAATTCTCATGTATTGGCTGTGAAATTTGAGTTTTGTGGGTTTGAATTTTGAATATCATGCACAGTAACATGGATGAGCCAATGAGGTTGGGTTTTGTTATGTGTTAGATAAATTGTCTATTTGAGTAGTTGATTTGATATCCAATAATAACAAGAACATAACCTTAGTCCTAAAACTTTGGGATCGGCTACAGATTAGAGTTGATTACATGTATTATTTTTGATATTTGATCGTATCCAAAATCATACTCTTTGTTACTTGAGGATTTGATATCAACCTTTTGGAAATATTTTTTCGGTAGATCTTAAGGAATCGAATGTCATGTTGTGTAGAGTTATACAAATGAGTTTTAGTTTATCTTTAATGATAATTTTACTTTTCATCCTGATAGAAAACTTAGAAAATTACGGTACTATAGTCGCCTTTATGGTTTATAATATAGCTCTTAACTGAGCTAGAATTAGTACAAAGGTAAAAGTTGGGCCTGATTAGGCTTTGGATTAATATTCTAACGTGTGTTATATAGCAGAAGAAAGTTCGCAAAAAATTAGTATGCATATCGATTTTCTCAAAATGCTCTTAGGTGGATTGTGTGTGTTTGGAATTATTAGAAAATGCTTTTACCATGTGGATTATTAAGTTTGATTTATTTCATTCATTAAAATGCATGCCATTTACATACTTTCATCTGTTATTGGGTGGAGGGAGTATGATTTTTCAAACTTAATTAGAAGGGAAACAGGATTTTTGTGGGTTTGTACTTAATTGGCTTGATAATGATTTATAGAGTACAATTGTATGAAGACTCTTAAGTGCTTGATATTTTGATGGTGTTTGATATATTTTTTACCAATGTTACTGGTTCGGAGATTACTTAGAATATGTGAAGAAGTTGCTACAGTGTTAGAATAATAGTTAGGTGATGAAATTCACTTTTTCCTATCAACTTAAGTTTTTGGGATAAGTCATTGAATGGGAGTTTGCACTGCACATAACACATAGAATGCTTATTGTGAATTTGTGATTAGCTACTGAATTATTGTTCTTATTGATTCCATCCCATGTTGCATCTTAGGAAGCTACCTTTATTTACTTTTTTGTTGATTTTTTTTCATTATTTTTGCTCAGCGAATAAAGGGAGCTTGTAAGCTTAGATATGTAATCATTTCTTAACATTTGATGGATTTCTGACTCCACCTTTGGTCACTGGATATGTCAGATACGAAATGGGGCTGTCCTTCACCAAGCTTTTCAGCCGGCTTTTTGCTAAGAAAGAGATGCGTATTCTTATGGTTGGTCTCGACGCTGCTGGTAAAACCACAATATTGTATAAGCTCAAGTTAGGAGAAATAGTTACCACCATCCCTACCATTGGTATGTTTTCTTTCGTTTCATATCTATAATGAATAAAATGCCCTCTCCTTGTTTGTGATTTAGTTATTTAGCATAACAAGATGAAAGTGGAGGTTTGCTGTTAATTGGGTAGCTTAGTGATTTGGGTTGCTATAATTCTAAAACCTTTGAACAACAGTGCTAAATGTGCACCATTTATCCTAATACCATTAATTGGGTAGCTTAGTGATTTGGGTTGCTATAATTCTAATACCTTTGAACAACAGTGCTAAGTGTGCACCATTTATCCTAATACCATTATTTTCTGCAATAATATACTGTTTCTTTTTCCTTTCCTTTGACAGGATTTAATGTGGAAACTGTGGAATATAAAAATATTAGCTTCACTGTGTGGGATGTTGGTGGTCAGGACAAGGTGAGCAACGTCTTATTCTATGATATCCTGACTAAATAATGTTGTCTTTGACTTAATTTAGTCTACTTATGCAATCCTGCTTATTCTATCCCTTTCTACTGCAATTTAGGTGGTCCAGATCATGTCTGATTCAGTCAACCTTTATTTCAGATATTTTTATACGTAGACCCTAACCATAACTGATTGTAGTTGAATTATACACCATACAGATCCTATATGGCCCCATTCTTTTTTGCTTATATATCATACTATATATATGGATGCTTAATTATTGATTTTAGGTACCTAATGCTCTCATAGGTTGTATTCACGAGACCACACTGGTCCTTAATATGCATTGTGGTTATAACCTGCCATGGAATTTTTTGTGTTAATTTAGATGCATGATGGTATGATGGTTAAACATTATCCTCAGTCTATGCTGATCTGCTTTGGTCCTATGTCAGTTGTCTTTACTCTTTATGTCACAGCTGATATGCATGCATCAAACACGATATTAATTCCCTTTTTCTTTTGGGAAGGGGGTTGATATTTTGAATTTGACATGGTTGGTCAATCTAGTGCTTATTAGGTACATCTGCATCGTCTTGACATTATCATGAAGTTGAACTCACTCCTTTAAATAGATCTTAATTTATACGAGTAAAGCTGATTGACTGTGTGGTTGACAAGTTTGTCCTGTTGAAGCTGGTTAATAATATTTGTCTCATATTTACTTTTATTTGATTGTACAAATCCACATCATAGTTTTATACCTTCATTTGAACATCTATGATGCTTCTTCAGTTCAATCTGAAAAGTTTTGAAATAACTTTGGTCTAATTCCATCAGGTGTTCACCCTTTACTTTTGAGAATTTCATTTTGATTTGATGGCTTGTTTCAGATTCGACCTTTATGGAGGCACTACTTCCAAAACACACAAGGGCTTATATTTGTGGTTGATAGTAATGACCGAGACCGTGTTGTTGAGGCTAGAGATGAGCTGCACAGGATGTTGAATGAGGTACTACAAAAATTTGAGCTTTGATCAGCTATATCTTTCATATAAATAGTGGTAAAGTGGTTGTGTTTTGAAAGTGGTCCTGTTAACAGCAGTAAGATCTCTTTATCTTTGGTAGGATGAATTAAGAGAGGCTGTGTTGCTTGTGTTCGCAAACAAGCAAGATCTTCCTAATGCAATGAATGCTGCTGAGATCACTGATAAGCTTGGCCTTCATTCTCTCCGGCAACGCCATTGGTAAAGTTGATAAACACCTCCTCTCCACTCCATTAAAGTGATTAAACCACACACAGAAATACTCTCAAAGAGACAAACATGTGATTGCTGTTGATACTTTGCAGGTACATCCAGAGCACATGTGCAACTTCTGGTGAAGGATTGTACGAGGGGCTGGATTGGCTCTCAAACAACATTGCTAACAAGGTAAGATTATAGTTTTTTTCACATCTGCCTACAATTCACACAAAATTACATTAGCTTGCTGCACTTTTTATCTGCTTTTTATTTCATCTAAATCTTTCTAATTCAACTTTTCCTGATCTCAGGTTTAGAGGATTGCGGGCTGGTCTCTCTATACTTTTCTTAAGTGATTGTGGCAAGAAAAGAGGATTTTTCCTTTTTGTTTAATTCTTTTGTATCCTACTACCCCTTAATGTGTACTTTGGTTGCGATCAAAATTAAATTTTCTGTGAGCTATTGGCATTTGCTTAAATACACAGTAACTCATGAAATATTTAAGTTCTGTTTGTGGTGATATTTTATCAATATCAGAGGAAGGGGTGAATAAATAATTTATAGAATACAAATTTTATTCTGCCAAAAAATATAAAAATATGCCAAACAGCCAAAGCCCTAATAGTAATAAGTTTGATTACCGCATTTGGGAATTGCATTGTACACTTCTGCCAAGAGTTCAATTGCTATGAGACATCAGTATATGCCAATCTTTGTTCTTTTTTTTCTTTTTTTTTTAAGACAAGTGTGCAAGCCAAAAAATTAAAAACGTTTATACGAAATTCATTAAGAATCAAATGCACATCAAAATAACGGGCACCATGACAAACGCAGGAGCAGTATCTTAAAGGTTAGCGTGATCCATGTAGTGTGGCTTTGCAGGCCATCATTGCTCGGTTAAAAACCTAAAAGTAGGAGGAAACTACACATCAAATTCATCTCTAATACATTTCACAATTATGTCTTGAGAAATCATGTAACCCAACAATAAAAAGCCAAAAAGGGGGGATGGCGCACCCAGTTTGTTCAACATTATAATTTATATGTTAATTTTAGAAATGAATAAATTTATGAGCTTCCTCTTGCCCCAACATACATCACTCAACAGCCAACCACAAAACTCTATTCAAAGCCTTTCTTTGTCCCTCTGCACAACTTCATATTGAATCAAATACTCTCTCACCTGGATTGCTGGAAGAATAAACTAAACTCAGGGTAGGCATTCACGAAACTTGAAATGAGCTGCAATGGTAATGCCTGCCCTTGTATTAGAACTTGGTGGTGTTTCTCAATCAATGAAAACACAACTCTCTTCTGATCGACCTCTTCCAAACTACCTGTAGTCCCAACATGAAAACAGCTGATCAGAATATAGCTAAAAGCTTGGAAAAGTTCATGAGACATGCAATCATTTGACATACCCATCATACACAAGTTATAAACCAACCATTAAATTCGAACCTTCCACATAACCATCCTCATTTATGATTGGTTGTAGGCACACACACAAGTATCACATTAACTTCAACACGTGAGTGCAAGCACAAGCACAAATAAAAAGCACAGAATGACATATGGCAATCAAATTCTTATTGCGTTGTTAGGAGAACCCTGTAACTGGATTGGTTATGGATAGGTTAAGCTGATTCTCTTGAGGTTGTAAGAAAATTACAGAAAAGAATCATCAAACAGGAAGATGCTAAAAAAGAGTTAAGAAAGAAAAAAAGAAAAAAAAAGAATGGGGGAGCCTGATGCTGGAACCCATGTTATATCCTGATTTAGCTGATAATAAAAGAAAAGATGATTTCGAAAATAAGGGTTCAAGCTCCGAGGAATTAGATGGCAGTATCCAAACTTGCATTGAGTTGCTGGATGGAATTCTTTAAATTTTGACAAGTCACAAATCCTCAGACCATTTGTCAATTATTACATATTTTACTACTAGAGCAACTTCAAGCAAAATAGTCATGGTCTTGGTGAGATTGTGGGTTCAAGACCCATGGGGTGCATACGAAAGTACCAATAAAAAAGAAAAGAAAAAGAAAGAAAAGAAAAGAATAGGCTGCTAAATTATTAGTAGGTGCTTTAAGTTTTAACAGATCAAGTATCGGCACACATACCTAACTCAGTCTCATGGTCTTGATCTTCCTCATCTCCTTCCTCAATAACTATTCCATTTTCCAAAGCAACGGCTGCTTTAGCATACCTATCCAAAAATTCTTCTTCGGTTTCTTCATGTTCCTCAGCTTCAGACTCCTAACAGTTAAAAAGCAACGAGTGCACAAGCAAATATGGCAGTCAATGTACAAATAGAGAAATCAAATCCCTGAATACCAACTTATCAATTTTATGTACTTGGAAAAAAAAAAAAAAAAAAAAAAACCTTATCAATTTTATTTCCTGGTCATCAATTAGAGTGTAATGAACAGAGCAGTTGCAAAAAGTGGATAAGCTCAATTCACCTAGACCAATGGGCAATGACCTTATTGAACAGGTCCATCTCCCAGACCAATGTCCTTGTGCGTAACGACACTTTGCCCAGCACAAGTATGAGGTGGTGGGCAAGGTCACAGATTCAAACCTCATTAGGTTAGTGAGTTAATTGCCAAGTGTGAGAACCATCTCCTAGAAGGGCATTTTGCCTTGATTAGGAGTGCAAGTGGTAGACAACGGTGCATAAATTATACCTTACCACCAGAATTCATTAAAATTAAATATATACAAGATTCGGAAGTCAAACCTCATCATCATCTTCACTTTCTTCATCATCAACATCATCGTCGTCGTCGTCATCATCAGCTTCGGCCTGTCCATCATCTTCATCTTCTTCCTTTTCTTCCTGCACTTCTTTCAAACGTACAGATGCCTCCAACAGTGAAGTAAAGCAGTCGTGCAACAAAACACCACTTGGCTTCTCCAGTCCCAACAGCCGTTCAACCACCTGGGCAAGTGCCATCACTGAGAGTCATTTAACAACCATTAGTAGTGCCCTATAGTGTTCAACCTGTAAAAATGTAGGAATTTCTGGAAAAAGTAGTAAAAAATAACAGAACAAATAAACTATGACAACTAAAGCAGACAAACAATGATCACCTGTGAGGTGACATGATCACCACCCCTCAAATTTTTTTTACAATAAGTATATAAGTATCAGATGAGAACATGAGGTCAGTGTGGGTTAAAATCCCAATCTTTAAAAAGTGCCTTCAAAGAGTGGAATCCAAAAGTGAAATGTACATCCTCAATGAATCTGGCTTGCAAACCATTGGCCATTTTATATCAAATAAACAAAAACATTCAGGTACACAGAGTGTACAAAAGGTTACACCAACAAGGGAACAAAAAGAAAAGATAGGGAAATAGGAGAGAATGAAAAACAAACAGAATCCAATAGAGCATCAACAAAATATAAGAAAGAACCAGTTGCTGGCTTATGTTCAATTAAAAATAGATGTCTATCACTTATTGGCGGCAAAATAATGAAAAGAAACAAACAGGATATGAAGCAAATATGGAAGACGAGGACCAATAACTTAAAGCAATATGTGGGTAAAGAAAATTTTTATATTAAGAGTTTAGAAGTAAGCTACTAACCAACCAACTTTATCTCAGATGTTGCTGACAGACGAGGTTCAAAGGAGCTGGTGAGGAGAAAACCCAGGGCAGAAGCCCAAAATGCAAAACCACCATTTTCACCTTTCTCCAAAATCCCCTCCACCATGTCAGGATAGCATAAGTAGCATGATGATATAGCAAGCAACAAAGGCTTCCATAGTGAGCTAGGCTTGCTTTGAATTTCTCTGAAATGAGAAAATGCTGCCTGACTGAAAGCAATCGCCAATGACTGCTTCACACCATCAGTTTCAAATGAATAGCTTGGTACATGCAGTAGTACGTGGACACATGAGCAAGCCCTCCATGTTGCAGACGGATACTGCAATATGGCCTCACTGACAAAAACACCAATGCCTTCAATGATAGAACGCTGAGGCACAGGTGGAGCTGGAGGGGATGGCATCTGTCTTACAAGAAAATTCTTCAAGCCATATTTGCTGTGTAGATTCACAACTTCCTTGATACAGTCAAAAACCGATAAATCCTCTGATTCTTCCCATGCATTCCAGTCTGCTATTAGGTCAGCCCAAACTAACAATAGCTCCGACACTTTAAACTCTAGAAGCATATTACTTCCAGTAACAGAGTGCATAATGGACAAGAGCAACTTTGATGAATCATCTATGCATGATGGAGGGGCAGAAGCCTCACCTTCCTTATCCTAGTCAAATTCCAGGGAAATAAAATAAATTTTATGATAAAATTCGAGAAGATATGATGAATTAAATGAAAAAAATTAAACATTGGACTACAGAGAGGACACATGACCATCAAGGCCACAAGCAGAGCAAATGCAGAAAGTATGGAGGATAGGAAACCATCATTTAAAGGATAAACCAAAAGAATAAAAACCCTTAATTCAAAGACCAAACTAAGAACACAAATTTACACTAAAATGATAGGACTTAAGAGTAATTGCAATCAGCTATCGATACTTGAAGTTAATACATAAATGAGGTGTCAACACCTTTCAAAATATTTGCATACTCCACTTAAAGATGTGATACATGATCTTATAAGGCTGCACCTAGCATATCCACCATCAGATAAGTGACATTACACTGGGAAATAATACAATCCAGAACGTCAATGTAGTGATAGACCAGAAAAGTAGAGCATCTCAACCAACTAGCTTTATATGTGTGTTGTGTATAAAAAATAAGGCTCTACGTTCGTATATCCCTGTATAAATTATACACCTGATTGATATGAGTGAATAGTGATACTCCATATTCTGTTATGCCATGCATAAAAGTGCACCAAATTATTGACTGTAGAGGTTACATGCCTAAAAATTAAAAAAAAAATTTTTGATAAATATATATATATATATATATATATATATATAAAAATATATATTTTACAATGCAATAAGTGTAACTATGTTAAAAGCTCTAAAATTGAAAAACGAAATGCTTGAAGAAAAAAGTACAAGAAAAATAAATTGTGAAGCAAGACTAGAGCCACTCAAAAGAAAATCAAAAGGTACCCAATACTGAACTGCAATCAATTTATGTGGAAACTTTAATCCCCCACAGACACATTCTTTGTTATCCTTCACTCATTGAACATACGGCTTAGGAATATCAAGGTAAGTTCCCTTACAAATATATTACAGAGAAAGAACTTAAGACAAACCAGTTGGTAAACAGTTGAGAGCCAAGCCCGTTGCAAGAGAGCAGAGAATGCTCCACCAATGGTAGCTCGGCCAGATGTCCACTTTTCACTTGATTCATTTTGCTCAAGTTCTTCGGGCACAATGTTTTCCCAACATTGAACCATCACAGCTAATGCTGCAAAGCCCCGCTCAACCACCTATCATGACTAAAGTGTCAGTTCATCAATAGTACCATATTTAACTCATCATCAATTATGTCATCTTCAAACCCCCCTTTTACAAACAGAATAAGCCTGGGATCAGGAATTTCAATCTGTCAAATCCCAGCAAAAGCCAATTACAAAAGATTAGGTATGCAAGCACATTTACCAACAAATGAAAGCAAATGTATTTACCATGAAAACTATGGTGCGGCATTAATAAATAGAAACAGATGCACCACCAACGAACCAGTGGGTCAGATGCACATGCAGGTTGTGTGCGCATGTGTGTGTATTACGGATAAGTCAAAACAACTGACTTTATTTAATAACGCATACCTAACATTTGATTGGACAAAATGGGCAAAGGATGGGGAAGATAATGGTTAAAAATTCTCAGACTTGAAACCTTTTTAGATTCTGATTTAATCAAAATAATTCTTTTCTTTTTTCCTCCCATATTGGTAAAACCTAATAAATAAGCCAATTTTATAATATATATATATATATGTTGTATTCCCATGTCTTAATTCAAAAAATCAGTACAACATGCTACAACCAGATTTTGAAAATGATATAAACCAATGGACTAGCAAGGAAGATCCACACATACTTGAGGCCATGGCTCCAGATTTGCAGGTATCCACTTTGAGATTGCACCCACCAATGATGAAACAATATATGGTATATGAACTGCAACAGTTTCATCTCCAGCCTCCACCACTGAACTCAGAAGCTGGAATAAAATGGAGCTCTCTTCATCTTCATTACTAATCCTACCAATCACACCTTCAAGTAGAGGTAACCACTCAGGTGGCGCATAGTCATTCTGAAGAGAAGAAAAATAATAGCCAGATGAAAAGCCAGAATGACCTTGCAATGGACACCATTACATAATCCAAAAGGGTTCATTCAAAGATCTACCTCAAGAAGCGCAGCAATTGCTCCAGCAGCAGAAACCCTGACAGGATAACAAGAAGTATCCCCTTTATCAGGCATGGCCAATGCCTTGAGCAATGAAGAATATACATCTGCACTCATCTCCTAGAAGCAAGACTAAAACTCAGTGGGGGACATGATAGTATCCATAAAAAATTAGTAATTCAGAGCTCAAGAAATATAATTCAAAAGAAGAAAGTGAGGTAGTGTGATATAGCAAGTGATCAACACTTCTTTTGTGTCAAAGAAACACACACAAGAGATGGCATGAGTAAGAAAACAGTCATACTTCTGGTAGACAAGTTGCAAGCTCTCCAAGTATCCAATTTGCAGTGGCAACCAAGTACGGTAGGCTCACAGATAGCGTATACAATGGTAACACCCGAGTACGAATAATAGTAGTTACATAGCCAGATCCTTGCTCCCTTAGAAACTATAAATGCAGTAGTACAACTATAAACTTGTTATTGTACACTCTAATTTAACAATAACTCACCATTGAATAAACTAATGTGGTGAGATCTCCTTACATCTTGCAGACCACCATATGCCATCAGAACACCAAAATAACTGTCATGTTTAACATTGAGGAAAAAATTATATATTTACAATACATACATACATATAAAATGCAATATAAAAACAAATATATGCAAACAAGGGAGCCAGCCAGCATCTTTATCATCCAAATGAAAATTAACAGAATTAAGACAATGAAATAAGGTACAGAAGCAGAAACTGTTTGAAATAGAGGTGGCAATGACAATAAGTGGCAATTATTCTAATAAGGCATCACCTTAGGGGAGGTCATAGCCCAAATGAAGAGGCTTTGGTGGCAGACGATATGAGTTGGCATAATGGAGTCCTACACTGGGATGTTTTGTTTACTAGGGCCATCCATGGATTGGGACATGGGGCTTTTCAAACTTTTTCTGCCTTCTCTATTCCATCAAAATTAATAGGGATGGTGAAGATCGGGTGCATTGGCTCCCAGCTAGGAGTGGTAGTTTTGAAGTTAAGTCTTTTATCAGTCCTTAATACCCGACCGACCCTAGTCTTCTCATGGAAAAGTAAATGGAAGGTTAAAGTTCCTACTAAGGCTGCAAGAACAGTGGATAGTGACACGTGTCAAGTCAGACCTTTGCAACAGGAATATTAAACAACTTGGAAATGTAGATAGATAACCTAGTATTCAGCACCTAAGGTTGGTTGGAGTCGGGTACAGACCATGGAGACAATTTCAATAGAAATTTTATTCATCAAAATATCCCCCTAAGAGTACAAGACTTTGCTTATATAGACAGCTAAACCCTAATTGTAACTGACATAGGAATCCTTAATTGATTTATTACAAAAACAATCTTGTGTTTAGGAAATAAAATAGTAGTAACCTAATAAACTACTAGGACCTAAAATAAAATACAATTAACCAATAAATAAAATAAAAGTAAATCAAAAGAAATCTTTGCTTGCACTTCCGCATCATAGCAAATATGGTGCAAAACATGCCAGACCTTTGCAACAGGTCAATATTAAGATATCTATTAAACAAAATAAATTAAAATAAATCCTTGCTTGCACTCCCCTCATTAGAGAGACTATAGACCATTTACTGCTTCACTGTACTATGCACACAATCTATGGCCTATAGTGTTTTATCTGTTTGGGCTTCAATGGGTTATGCCTAAGAGGGTAGTGGATTTGTTGGCTTGCTGGACAGGGGTTTTTGAAAGACATTGTTCTGTTGATGCATGGAGGGTCATTCCCCTATGCATCATGTCGACCATCTAGAGAGAATGAAACCAGCACTCAATTGAAGGGATTGAGCATTTGTCTTTGGAGCTGAAACTGTTTTTACTTCATTCTCTGTATGACTGGATGGCTGCTTTAAGAAGTCATTCATCTTCTTTTGGAGGAGTTCCCAGATTTATGTAACTTGTGATTATCTTTGTAGCTTCCCTAGTACACTGCTTGTGTACATGGGGAGTTTACCAAAAAAAAAATTCCCATCCTCCCCTACCCCTCACCACAAATTGGTAGGAATAAGAACAAAACAAAGCGTGCACACACACACACAAAGCTGTAGAAATATTTGTAACCAAACCTTAAATATCCGTTTTGCAAGACATACAGATTCAAGTTGTAATTGATGGATAATATCAGAGAGACATTCAAGAACTCACTCATTAATAATTCTAGTTTGTGATGCATTTGCATCGGAAGGAATAGGAAACTTTGACAAAAATGGAAGAACAAACAACTCCCCCATATAACGGTGCTGATTATGTCTCTTGTTCTTTTCACCTTTTTTGCGCTTTGATAAAGCTGAAGGACCATTACTGGAAGTTCCCATTGGAGGGCCCTATAGGGACCAAAAGACAACATAAACAATATTACTTATCAAAAAAAAAAAAAAAAAAAAAAGGCTCAAAGACATTTATTAAGGAATACAACAAAGCAACCTTTGACATTGAAATAACACCAAGTAAGTTCGTTGAGCTTTTTCTGGCTGTAAACAAATCCTCCCTCCATCCGGAAATTTCATCCTGCATAAGATTAAAAGCATTAACATGATAGCTAATCAAAATGGCATATAAATATTTGGTAAAGATCATGATCAACTTTATACAAGATCAGATGGAAGATTCTTCCGCATGTATTCATCTGCATCTTCTTCCCACTCCGAAATATCCTATTTCCAACAATAACCATTAAAACAGTCAGGATTTACATGACTAATCAGATTGTTAGCCTTTAAAGCAATTTTCAAATAGTAGCATACAAATTTCTTTCAGAAACCATACCTTCTCATTCATTACTAGAGCTGGAAAGATTGCAGAGTCCAACAAGAAGGTAAAATGAGGTGAAACTAATCTCCATCCCTGTAGCATATGAAAATGAATACCTCAAAAAGAAAAGAAAAGATGATGTTGCAATCAAACTAGGACTCCAACTGTCACCTTCTTCTCGTTATCTTTTCAAATAACTAATACCACTTAAGAGTAATATTGAGCAGAGAATTTAACAAATACCATAAAATAACTTACTGGGCCTGTCTCTAGGACACGTGATATCACATCAAAAGCTAGGGAAACAATCCTCTCTGATAAAAAATCAAGCTCCTGCAAAGGAAAAATTACTTTCAACTTTCAAGGTTCTAGAATGACCACAAAGCAGCTAAATAGCCAGCTATGGCAATGTCAACTTATGAAAGCAAGCAAATTCAAGCTGAGATCCATATAAAATCACATAAAAGCACAAATCCATGGTGAAAAATAATTGTCAGCAGGATACAATATGAAGTTTTGGTGCTACACAGAACAAGTTGTGTGAAAACTAATGTAAGATGTTCAAGATATACATTTTTGCATAAATTAAAAAAAAAAAAATTTAAAAAATTCTTACACTGATATTTTTGCTATATTTGACCACATTTAAAGCACAGTTTATAATGTCTGGCATCAACCTGAAAATGAGAGGGAACGCATGTCAACACTAACCAAAAATACTTCTAATCCAATCAAATTGAATAACAGATGTTATTACTTATCAGAAAACTTCCGGTGTCGGGTAACCAAAGCACAGAAAATAAGCAAACTTCTCTTCCCAGTCTTCAATCTCATCATGTATCCATCCTCCAAGGTGACAGCACAATCAAAACTCAAAGAACCCAGAATGCTGATCAGATCACGACAAAATGAAGGCAAAAGAGGAGCTAAAGTAGATGGCATATACGACCTCACCTATAAAACTAACAGTGGTTCAAAAGCAATCCCTCAGGTGAAAGAAAAATGGCATGACTGTGCAATAGAAAATCATAACTAGAATTCAAAAGGCAACAACAACCAAGTCTTAGTCCCAAAATTAATGGATTGGAAAATTAATGGATTGGCTATGGATCCTCAACAGTTTAATTATAATCAATCACATGTATTCTTTTCCACAAGTAGAATTCAGCAGGGGGGAAGCCAAGACACAAATGTTATTCACTTATTTGCAGCGAGGTACCACCAGCTATTAAATAGCAAAAATAAAATGAGAAAAAAGAATGTAATGGATTACAGTCATACCAATCTATTACTTGTGCCTTCTCATGTAAATATTAAGGCAGTTATCAAACAATTGAAAGAAGAAACTCATTACTTTAAAAGATAGATGAATCTGTAAGGACTAACAAACACTATGTTATACAATGTTGATAATTCCAATAGAATCTCTACCCCTTAAGTGCTGCAACAGTACATGCCCTAGTATGTGAAAAGTACAACCCATCCATGTTACAGACATAAACTAATGACCATGCATCACCCAGATAGATAGGTCAAGTTGTTCAAACAAGGATTTAACTGTTCTAACTTAGAGCACTAGAAGTCCAGGAGAGAACAAAAGAAAGTGAGAAGCGTCGTATACTGATTATCACATAGGCAAAGTGGTAACACACAACCATATTTAGACACCATAGTAAAACAAAATTTCAACCGAAAATTGCATATACCACTAGCAAAGCACCAGAATCAAGAAGGATACACTTGGATTTAATTCAGCTCTAAACTGATTCCACATATTCCAATAATTGAATGTCAAAGTGAATAAATACTACTGATGGATTACTAAATTTCTTTAACATCAGTATCAGAAACAGAAAATAGTACTTACAGCAAAATATATGCATTTACAGATAGTGAGAAGGACTTTCTCTGTTTCCATTTCTGTTCTATCATGGGTAGCTAAAGCCTGTTTCACACACCAAAGAATCAGACACTAAGGAGACTTGTAAAAGAGTGCCAAGTGCGCACAGGGACAACAGAGCACAACGAAGGGTAAAGATGACTACCTTTTCAACCAAATGATGGAATAATGCCAGCAGGGGTACAAGAATTTCTTTTGCAATTAGCTCTAGCTGTGGTGGCACTGGCTCCTTAGCAACTTTAGGATTCAAAAAATACTGCAAGAAAAAGTTTGAAGTTTGAGTGACTAAGAAAACCATAAATAATATGATTCCAAACATACATTAATACTTCAAGATTTACCAACTTTGGCTTCACATTCCCGTTTCATATACCATCGAAAGTCTCAAAAACTTTTTTTAAAACATTGAACAATGATATATAGAAACACAGAGTAACTAAATAGTTTATGCCTTTGTTTCCTACATGGGAAGCAGATGCATGAAACAATATGAGAAATGGAAACATGAACAGATACCATAAAAGGTTCTATCTTTGTTGGGAGCAAATAGGAAAAATGTACAGGGAAGCAACCAACTAAATTGAAAATTGAATGCGAGAGAGGGAAAAAGCATGAGAAAGTTAAAAGGTGATTGGATAAACTATATATCACCACAATATGGGCCATTGTTTGATTGACATTTCCCACATTTTTTTTCTTTTTCAAATTCACTTCACCATTATCTTTAATCCATTTATCACAATTTTAAGGAATCTCTCTAATTGTTTCCTACATCGTTCCATAGAAATAAAACAGTTTTCACACAAATCCCATCCTCATTTAAAAGAGAGAGAGAGAAGGAGCTGGGGGCCTCAATCTAGTAGCCATTGTACTTGCTTTCTCCATGGAATCTTAGCCAGTTAGTTTATAAGTCACCAGAGGTTAAGCACCTGGAAAGGTCGAAGAAGTGCATGAAGAACTGTAAGGGCATTGATGGTGTTCCATCTCCAATCTGCACCATTGCTAATAAGGTTACTATTTTGAATAGCAGACAACAGATCAGGTACGAGTTCAGGCCATGAATTCTGCTTCACAAACTCAGTGACAACAATGATCCGGAACTGCGAGCATATCCAAAGCTTAGATATATAAGTAATGGACCTAATGCTGAAAAGAAGTTTGGATGTGCAGTAAAAGAACCAAGGTCTAGATATAGAAAAATATGCATACCGCTTCAACCAAAACTTTTAGAACCACAGGTTCAACTTGAAGCAAAGCTTGCAAAAGCTGCTCCTTGAACTCCTTACTGACTTTTGACAATGTACCATCATCATTGATGCTTCGTCTAGTGAAGTTCTTAAGGTAAGTGGCAGCAGCAACTTTTTGACCTTGATTTTCACCACCTATAGATAAAAGTATAAGGTACCTAACATTATATCAAGTAATTTTCACCATTTTACAGGTATAAAATTAAATCAAGTACAATCAAGCAATGACGAGCAAGAATTAATGGGCTTTGACCTTACATTAATCAACGTGATATTTATGAATTGAGAAAATAACTAAACTTGGGGTCCATTTAGCTGCTCAGAAAATGTAAGATGAAATCCGTTACTGTCAAATTCCTTCCTATTTTTTGTTTCTTACTTTCATTTTTGCAATAGGTTTAACAATAACAGTGCAAAATAACAAATAGTGAACATTTTCAATTTGACTTTCAAGTCATGTTTGGCATCTAAGGAAATACAATTTGAAACACTAGAAACCAATACCCAATAGGGCTGTAAAAAAACACGGGCTCAACTCTGAAAAAAATTGTTTGTCCATTTATTTAGAAAACAAGCTAAGCTCTGAGACTTAGGTTCATCAACAACCCAAGCTCATACATTTTTTTTTGGATAGGTAACAACCCAAGCTCATACATAATAATATATTTGTGAGTGAATTCATGAACATGGAGCTTGATATAATTATGCGTGTGTGTGTGACTGTGTGTATAAATAAAATATTTACATATGGTTGAGACTGGATTGTCAATGTTTGTAAATAAGGTCATAGATATAAAAATGTTGCATTTTATTTATTGATAATATAAATAGTCCATTCACTGCCAACAATTATATATCATTTTTTTTATAAGTAATAATTTTATTGAAAACCAAAAGAGTCACCCAAGTATACACGATTTATACAAATGGGACAATACAGTCAATCACGCAAATTACAATGATCTATCAAATCGCAAATCAAACATAAAGAATAACAACCCACAACTGACATCCAATCCAACAAAATTCTAAAGAAAAATAATTTAAGACCAGGCAAAGATCTTTCAGAATCCTCAAAGCTTTGCGCATTCCGCTCTCTCCAAATACCCCACATTAGGCAATGCGGCACCGCCTTCCAAATAACATCATTTTGATGATGAACAAACCTCCCTTGCCAAGAAGCTATTAGATCAACAATACACCACAATTTCATAGCAACAGGGCAATGAAATAAAAGACGATTCACAGATTCCCCATTACTTTTTTTTTTATAGGTAGATTTTGGATTACATGTGCACATGCAACACCAATCCAAAACATATATATACTCTGCTTGCGCAAATTATCAGTCGTCAACATTTTCCCCAATTATATAGCATTTGTTACAAATACAAGATAGGCTAAATCTATAAATGAAGATTAATCTATCAAATTAACTCGAACAATATAATTATAACCATAATTAACTAAGCATTATCAAAAATTTTACAAAGAACAGCAAAAATTTACTAATCATCATAGTAATTCCTTCATATAACTAAAGAACAAGTTTAACAAGCCACTCACGAAAATGCTCTAGTTTATTCAAAAATAAAGAAATCAACCAAGCATTTCTAGCTTGGTGATAAGCTTGAGCTCGAGAATGCTCGACTCTATTACAGCCGAGCCTAACACTGTGTCTAGCTCAGCTATATATTTCTCAAAAACAAGAACGATTTCAAATGCTAGGCTTAGATGTATTTAATTTGAGCGAGTCTATATATATAGATGGAGAGGTGGAGAGAGAAAAAAAATTGTAAAATGAAGAGGATTTACCTGCGGCGATGGAGAGGAGAGAGAAAGGGAATTCAGGGCGGAGAGAGAGGCGATCGAGAGCTTCCGAAGCGGTACGGACGGCGTTGCTATCGGGGCTGAGCGTCTGGCTGAGTAGCGGAACGATCTGAGCGACCTCCATAGGTGGTCAAGGTTCGTAGAAACCCTAGCTTTTGGTTAGAGCTGCGGATAGATGAGAAGGAAAAGGAAGAGAGAAAAAAGAAAAAATTGTGAAAATTAATTGGGCGGGAAAAAAATGATTGTAGTAGTTATAAACTTGTCATCTCAACGGTGGCAAGAGCTGCAAAGCTGTAAAAAAATTAAAATATAAAAATAAAAATTGGGATCTGAATTCAAAATGACAAAAAAATAGTATCTGAATTCCGAAACAGACAAAGAAATAAGGGATGGAGATGCGGGGTATCGAACCCCGTGCCTCTCGCATGCAAAGCGAGCGCTCTACCGTTTGAGCTACATCCCCATCAGCTGTTGTTTCGTTTACTTTAAATTTATTTTATTTTTCTTTCTGTATAATGCAATTTATTGACAGGATTTTAATATTAGTCGATGGCCAAACTCTCTCACCATGGGCCCTGAAAATAAAGATAGGTACTCAAGAGATGGGGTTGTTTTCATCAAAAGAGTAAGAAGAGACTCGTCAAAGTACAAAGTTATTCTAAACACTAGTCCGATTGGATATAGTTTATTTTGCTAAAAACTCAAAACAATAAAAAAATAATAATAAAGTTACTGTTCACGCACGGGTTACTGTTCATAAGCCTAAATGCAGTGCTGAAAAAAAAAAAGAAAAAAAAAAGAAAGAAAGAAAGGCAAACCCAAGAAAAATCATTTCTATCCACACATATATGTACGTGACAATTTATTGGACTAGCATAATTTTTTTTTTTTTTTTTTTTTGAGAGAGTTGGACTAGCATAATTTGGCTACAAATCAGGAAAGAAAATAACATGCGTTTATTTCATGTGCAATTTATGCATACATTTCATGTGCAATAGTTAATAAAACACCAGCCCCCTCTCTCTATTCGATATCTCACTCGGACTCCCAGCCCTCACTGCCAACTCCGCCGATCCGCGAGCCACCGAGCCCTCCACCGCCGACACCGCCAGGTACCTATTCCCCTTCCCTTTCCCCTTCCAGCGGGTTTTACCCATTCCCCTTCTCCTTCCCAGTTTCCACTCCACCGGCCACCACCGTACCCCTTCCCCCACCCCTTTCCCTTCCCCTCCACCTCTCACTCTTAATACCCACAACCTCAAATCCAAAATCCCACCCCCAGACTCTTAAGACCTAGAATCTCAAACCCACTCTTAATACCCAAAACCCCAAAATTGTAAGATTTTGAGCTTGAAGGTAGTTAACAATGGCGGAAGCTTAAAGAAAGAAATGAAAGAAAGGAGAGAGAGACAGAGAGAAATATTTCTGTATTAAAGAATGAAATTATTGATACAAGCTCAGAGAGATACATTACCAAACCACTCTATATATATACACTGGAATAGCTTAATCTAGAACCTTCTAGAAGGTTCTATTCTAACAGACTTATAACTACCTTATAACAAACTATCCGTAATTCCCGGATTGACAGTTGAGAGCTTGAGGAGCAGTTCTTGAAGCCACACCATAACTGAGCAAGAAACAGAGCATGGCTGGAGAAAAGAGTCTGAGTATAGAAGAAGCCCAGAGCCAAAACGACACCGTTTTTTCTTAATGTGAAACGTCACCATTTCACTACTTCATTAAACATGTCACACTTAAACGCCACCGTTTCACCACTTATTAAACTTACTTCACTTAAGTAGAACGACACCGTTTTGGCCTTTAGACAAAAGACCGTTGATAAACTAGCCGTTACTCTTTTCTTCTTCTTCATCAGTTTTGAATGCTGTCCAGTCTAAGTTACTTCCTTTAACATCCCCCCTCAAAACCATGGGGTCAACAGACACCATGATTTTGGATCTAAGAAAGCAAAAACGAGCAGTAGAGAGGCTCTTGGTAAATATGTCTGCTAATTGATCCCCAGTAGCAACATATTTGACCTGCAAATCTCTGCGCAAAACACGTTCCCGAACAAAATGGTAATCGACCTCCACATGCTTGGTGCAAGCATGGAAGACAGGGTTAGAGGTAATAGTAAGGGCGCTGACATTATCACACCACAATTTTGGGGGAGTGGGAAGAAATATACCAAGATCTGGCGAAGCCAAGATAACTCAGCTGTAATGGTGGCCAAGGCTCGATACTCAGATTCTGTGGAGGAGCGTGACACGGTGTCCTGCTTCTTAGCACTCCAGGTGATAGGATTGTAGCCAAGGTACACTAAATAGCCAGTGGTGGAGCGCCTGTCAAAGGGATCACCAGCCTAATCCGAGTCAGAAAAGGCTGAAAGGGAAATAGGGCCATGTTGAAGAAAAATCCCAAAATGTAGAGTACCATTGAGGTATCTGAGAATCCTCTTGGCTGCAATCAAATGAGTATCAGTAGGATTGGCCATAAATTGGCACACTTGGTGAACTGAGAAGCTTATATCAGGGCGTGTGAAATTGAGATAATGGAGGGAGCCAACCATACTCCTGTACTCATAAGGATTGAGAAGGGTAGAGCCTTCAGTGGGAACAAGTCTAAGATTGGGTGCACAGGGAGAACGAGCAGGCTTAGAAGTGTGCATATTATGCCTAAGGAGAAGATCCTGAGCATATTTGGTTTGGCTAAGGAACAACCCTTTGGAGGTCCTAGTAATTTGAAGACCCAGAAAATAATGAAGTGACCCCAAATCCTTGAGCTCAAATGTCTTGCTGAGTTGAGAAATAAAAGAATTGATGAACTGAGGATTATTCCCAGTGAGGACAATATCATCCACATAGACTAGGAGATAGACAATAATCTTCTCACATCTCATAATGAACAATGAGGAGTCAGCAAGGGAGGCTTGAAAACCCAAGTGAAGGAGTTGAGTGGAGAATCTCTCAAACCAGGCTCTAAGAGCCTATTTAAGACCATAAAGAGATTTCCAAAGCCTACACACATGATTTGGCTTGGAAGGATCAACATACCCAAGAGGCTGAACCATGTAAACCTCCTCTCTAAGCAGACCATGGAGAAAAAAATTACTCACATCAAGCTGTCTCAAAGGCCAATCAAACTGAACAGCAAGAGATAGAATCATTCTAATTGTTGGAGGCTTGATGACTGGACTAAAAGTCTCCTCAAAATCAATACCAAACTGTTGGTGAAACCCTTTTGCAACCAATCTAGCCTTGTATCTGCTAATACTACCATCACTGTTATGCTTGAGTTTGAAAACCCACTTGCAACCAACTACATTTTGTGCAGGAGAATAGGGCACTAGAGACCATGTACCCTGTCTTTGAAGGGCAGCAAACTCCTCATCCATAGCCTTACACCATTGTGGGTATTGAACAACAACTTTAAAGGAGGGTGGTTCAGTGAAAGTGTAATCAGGCTTGACAGCCTTAGATGAACCAGATGCAGCCTTAGAGGTAGTATTAGCAAGCATAGCCTTAGGTTTGGAAATGCCATTCTTGGACCTTGTCACCATAGGATGTAAATTAGCAGTGTAAGGAACTGTTGAAGTCACATGTGGCATTGTGGTAGAGGGATCAGGTATAAGGGACGGTGAAATGACAGGTGGAATGGTGAGAGGGGCAAACTGGGATGCAAGCTGTGATGCAGGCTGTGATGTAGGTTATGTTGCAGGCTGTGATGCAGGCTATGAGATAGGCAGTGATGCAAACTGTGAAGTAGATGGAGATGTAGATTGTGATGCAGGTTGTGAGGAGGAAATGGATTGTCCAGAAGGTAAAGGAACAGACTGTGTGGGAGGACTGTGAGGGCTAGAAATAAGACTTAAGGTTGGTGAGACCAGTGGATAAAGTTGAACAGGAGGAAATTGACGCAAATTGGATTGTGACTGACCAGAAGACTCATGACTTGGACTAGTGGATAAAGACTGAGAAGACATAAATCAGAACAGAACATTTCTTGAAATGTAAATCTAAGAGGTAATAGGGTCCAAGCAAATATAACCCTTTGTGTATGCAAGGTAGCCAAGGAAGATGCAAGAAGTGGTATGTGGTTGAAGTTTGTGATTGTTGTAAGGTTTCAACAAAGGGAAACAATCACACCCAAAAGTCCTAAGATGGTTGATATCAGGTCTGGATTGGAAAAGTAATTCCTAAGGTGTCAAATTTTGAAGATTAGGTGTAGGAAGTCTATTAACTATATGCATAGCAGTGGATATAGCATAAGACCAATAAGAGGTAGGTAATTGGGAATGAGAAAGCATAGTGAGGGCAGACTTAACTAAATGTCTAGGTTTCCTCTCAGCTACTCCATTTTGTTGGGGAGTATGTGGACAGGTGAATTGATGAACAATGCCATTAGATAAACAAAAATGTTTAAAGGCATTTGAGGTATACTCACCCCCTCTATTAGTCCTTAACACCTTAATTCTTGTGTCAAGCTAATTTTCAACTGTGGCTTTAAAATGTTTAAAAACATCAAAAACATTTGACTTGAATTTTAACAGATAAAGCCAAGTGAATTTGGAGTAGTCATCAACAAATATGAAATAGTATAGGAAATCATTGACAGAAATCATGGGTGCTGGACCCCACACATCTGAGTGAATTAATTCAAGGGGTTTAGAAGCTTGGAAATCAGAAGTAGTAAAGGGAAGTTGATGCATTTTTCCGTTCAAACAATGTTTACAACGAGTGACAGTATCACTACTGTTCAAAGTACAAGATACATCAATTGAAGAAAGTGCATTACTCAGAACCTTATTGCTAGGGTGTCCTAACCTATGGTGCCACAACAGCCATTTATTGACATTATTTACATGAAAAGCATAAGGTGTTTGAGAATATTGAGCAGATTGAGATGACTGAAACTGAGAAGACTTTGGCTGTGAAGACAATGCAGAATTAAGAGAAGGAGGTTTGATGAAGTGCTTTGAGTAGATAGGGTAGACCCCATTCTCACTCAAGCCCTTGTAGAGGAGTCTCCCTGTAGGAATATCCTGGATTTTGAGTTCATTTGCATCAAAATGACAAGAGCAATTATTATCAAGGCAGAATTTGTGATCAGAAAGTAAATTCATGGCAATTCTAGGCACATGCAGGACATTTTTGAGCATAAAGTTGTGATATTTGGTATGTAGTGTAGTATTACCTATATGGTTGATTGGTAGGGACTGACCATTACCCACAGTGACTTGTTCAGGTCCTTTGTACTGAGATTGTAGTGACAAGTTGTTAAGATTGGTTGTGAGATGATCAGTGGTGCTTGAATCAGCAAGCCAAGGGTCCTGATTGTTGGTGATAGCAGCATTGGAGGCACTTGCCATGG